>JAACNH010004951.1:0-22109 GCA_019447015.1 Hymenochirus boettgeri | reverse complement strand
AACCTATTAGAAATATTACCATGGGTTGGTATATCAGTATAATATGTATATAACCTATTAGTAGCATTACTAAGAGATAGTAAGCTAGTACGATGTAATGTACTAATAGGTTATACAATATTATACGGATATAACAACAATGCGGAAATTTATAATAGGTTACACACATCATACTAGTTTATACTAACTCTGGTAAGTTATTAATAGGTTATACAATTAGTTAACTGATATACCAACACCCATGGTATATTTCTATAGGTACCACATCATACGGTTTTACGAACTCTTAGTAATGTTTACTATAGGTTATACACATATATACTTTATACCAACCATGGTAATATTTCTAATAGGTTACACCACATCATACTAGTTTACTAACTTGTAAGTTATTATAGGTTATACACAGTTATTACGCGTATACCAACCCATGGTGATATTTCAATAGGTTACACACATCATATAGTTTAGTAACTCTTGGTAATGTTACTTATAGGGTATTACACATGTATACTGGCATACCACCCATGGTTATTTCTAAGGTACACACATCATACTAGTTACTAAAACTATGGTAATGTTACTTATAGGTTATACATAGTTATACTGCTATACCAACCATGGTAATATTTCTAATAGTTACACACATCAACTAGTTTACTAACTCTTAGTAATGTTACTTATGTTATACATGTTTATTCTGCTATACCAACCCATGGTGATATTTCTAATAGGTACCACATCATACTAGTTTCTACTCTTGGTAATGTTACTTATAGGTTATACACAGTATCTACTGCTATACCAACCCATGGTAGATATTCTGAATAGGTTCACAACATCATACTAGGTTACTAACTCTTGGTAATGTTACTTATAGGTTATACACAATTATCACTGATATACCAACCTGGTAATATTTCATAGGTTACACACATTCATACTAGTTTACTAACTCTTGGTAATGTTACTAATAGGTTATACACATATTAAACTGATAACCAACCCATGGTAATGATTTCTAATAGGTTCACACATCTACTAGTTTACTAACTCCTGGTAATGTATAAATAGGTTATACACATATTAAATGATTATACCAACCCATGGTATATTCTAATAGGTTACACACATCATATAGTTTACTAACTCCTGGTAAGTTACTAATAGGTTATACACATATTTAACTATATACCAACCCATGGTAATATTTCTAATAGGTTACACAACTCCTACTAGTTTTACTAACCCTGGTAATGTTACTAATAGGTATACACATATTATGATATACAAACCATGGTAATATCAATAGGTTACCACATCAACTAGTTACTAATCTTGTAATGTACTATAGGTTATACACAATTAAACTGATATACCAACCCATGGTAATATTTCTAATAGGTTTACACACATCATACTAGTTTACTAACTCTTAGAATGTTACTTTAGGTATACACATATAAACTGATTACCAACCCATGGTAATTTCAATAGGTTACACCATCATACTAGTTTTATAATTGGTTAATGTTACTTAAGGTTACTAATGACCAAAACGTAACTTGAATAGGAAAACCCAATATCCCGGTGAAACCTCCCTCGTGGGAAACTCAAACCTTTCATCCACATTGGCCGATCCAAGCCACAGTAATCCACCCTGCAACCACGAGCCCAGAGGCTGAGCTGCGCGAACAAGTAGGCGATAACCATGCGAATCGACCACTGTGGATTGAAATAGGACTGGGTGAGTTTGGAACCTAATTAGAAAACACAATCCACCGGGTTAGGAACTGCACATTATGGGAATAGCCATGTCCACATGGGAACAAAAAAACAGATCCGGCCCCAGTAAAGTACCGTGCTGGACCAAGAGTGGCCCCCAGTATTACTTTGCTGTGCGCCCGGTCCGGACCAGGTTCAAGCCCTGTGTCACTGACCACAGATTATGCTTAGCAGAGCATCTAACACAATAATACATAATATGGGGATGGATACCACCTTGGTATGGCTGTCACATAGAGTGGGGTGACTATCTGTACTGCACGTTCTGTAGAGCCAAATTCTCACAGGTGCTCCACATAGATGCGGCAACTTAGGTACACGACCTGTCACCACCTGAAACACGTATGATGTCGACCAACAAACCACAGTCATCAACTAGGAGCCCGTTAGGGTGAAGCTGTAAGAAAATAAAGAACGGACAAGAGAAACAAATGATATTAAACACACATTCTTTATGACTTCATTCTTGGTTACAGACGAGACAGACGTCATCCAGTAGCACTTTTGTAAAAGAAGAACCTGCTAGCATAAAAGATGATTTCCTTAGCGACCCACCTGCGTGGTTTTCAGGTGAGAATATACAGATATCTAATAGACAGTAATGATAAAACTATTTACATTTAAATGTATCTTAAATTCTCCTTTTACCAAAGCCATGTCACTGGTTGGTTCATGTGATTGAAAAGGTGGGTGTACCTGCCTATTTGCGCGGCCAGGTCGCGGCTCTGCAGTTGGTGTCTGGAGAGGTTCTCACTGGCCTGTAGCGCGGTTAAGATGCGCTTACAAAAATTCCTTTGACGTCTCTTGGCTCGTAATTGTTGTCTTTGAACAAATTGTTGGAACGTCCTTTCACACCATTCGGTCTAAAGAATTTAAAGAACGAAATGTCAAAATCTTACGGGAGTGAGGACTGAGAATGTGTGTGCATTTCTTTTAAAACAGAAAAGAAGTTATCTTGACCTAGAATCAACATGGCAGGATCCATTCAAAAAAACAAGTTTAGCTTTTGCACAATATGCTCGGAAAACTCACCAATACCCATTTAAAATGGTCCACCCCCAAACAAAAATTTTGTATTTGGCCCAATTGCCCCCCCAATACCTCGAGGTGTCGCAAGATCAAACTTTCAAAATTCTGCTCCAAAATTTACGTACCACCTGTTTCCTCAGCTGCTTCTGTGCTTTTCCATGCCTTTTGCTGTGCATGGAAGCAGCCAGAAGGGGCTGGACCAACAGGCTCATCTGTGACGCAAGTCTAGCCAATCACATATGCGGCCTGCTTGTTGGCCCCTTCTGTGATATTTATTCACCCAAGGTCATGGTATATCTGTTATATTTATTCACCCGGCTCACAGTCTATGATCGATATTCATTTCACCAGTATTACAATATTTCTGCAATTTAATCTCCTTCCAGGTACAATATTATCTGCATTCATCACTCAGATCACAGTATATATGTGATTATTCTTCACCCAGGGGTCATGCTTATAATATCTGTGATACTGATTTACCCAGGTCAGTGGCATTCATATCTGTGATATTCATTTACCAGGTCACAGTTTGTGATATTCATTTACCCATCAGTCTGTTTCTTCCAGTGGCAGTGGAATTCAATTACCGGAGTTTGTGTAGTCCATACCCGTTCACGTTTGTATATCTACCCAGGTGCAGTACTGTGATATTATTTACCAGGTTGCTGTCTGTGATATTTTTTACCCAGCGTTGCAGTCTAATATTATTTACCAGGTTGCAGTCGTGATATTTATTTACCCAGGTCGTTATTGGTTCTATGTGGTCGTATCGGTGAATTTCATTATCTTAGAGAAATGCACTGAAGTCATTAGACCCCAGCCTTTCACCCCCAGGGAACATAGCCCAAACAGAACGACTGTGAGTATTATACTCTCTCTTCTAGCGGAAAAGAAATACCATCAGGAAATAAACAGATAATTAGTCCTCTTCCACACCCAGGAAATATTAATGACCCTTATATATTCACAGAGATTTACTCACTCTGATTGGACAGCATTCACCACACCAAACCGCACATGGAGACACGATACAGGCTACTGGTGGAACTATCAATCCCACCGCTCAGAGGGAGGAGGAACCCTGATCAGAGAAACACAACCAGTTAGAATTTCTTAAGACACACACAAAAAAATAAACCATGGGGGCCCAAGCACCCATAGTCATTCTATAACCTAAGGGGTAAACTCCACCTCCCCCCCTCCCCAACCATGACGTCTATTCTTACCTTCAGCAGGCTGAGAATTAAAACTTAACAACGCGACTCGGCGGTCTCCTCTTGGTTAATGACTGTTTATCACGGCACAATGGCTTGACTGCCCATTACGGTTACGAGTGTGCTCAGTCTAGTAACAGCTCCAAACAGGGAGCAGAGGAGGGATTTGTGTGTTCTGTAAGTTTAATTTTCCCAGCATGGGTGAATGGTAAGAATTAAGAACAAATTGGGTGTTTAGGGCGACCTGTGATTCTTCCTAAAACTATGTAAACTTTTAGAGGCTGATTGTCCTTTAAAGCAATTGCTCAGTGTTATCAGTAAAGACAAACTCATTGAAGGAGAAGTTAAAGCTTAAAATTTTAAATAAGCCTGAACTGGATTCTATACGAATCATAGCTAAACAATATCTGTATCTCTTACCCATCTGTTTAATTCTCCCTTATACAGATATGGGTCAATGACCAGGATACAAGAGGTATGCACCTGCTCAGTGGAATTTTATACCCCCCCCATACAACACACACAACACACACATCTCATTGTTATCACTAGGACTAGAGATGACCGCGAAACAGAAATGAGTTCATTGTAAATAGTATCTGTGCTGTGACACACTCTGTAAAAGACAGTATATATATATTACATTTAGATTTTTGCTTTGTTGTTCATTTAAGTAGGCAAGTTTAAATACACTGTCTTTGGTCTTTACCCAGTTGCCCAAGTTGCTAATGGTACTGCCCATTAAAGTGGGTATGACTATAATATTTTTAATGCACGAGCTATGAATTCCATAGTGAGAGATCACAGCATGGGAGATGTGATATGTATGTAGTAAACCAATTACTGTCTTATGTAATAGGACGCCCTTGGGAGTTACACTGAGTCAAACGTTACACAAAGCTAATAAAGTCCCAAATCTTGAAGATGTTTCCCTATGATTCTCTTGGTGGTGATGATGTCACACTTTAGCCCCCTTTATTTGATGATGTACCACGTGTGTTCATCTACGAGGGACTCCTGGTACCGCTTGCTGCCCCGAATTCCAGACAGAGGCCAACCCCGCTTGGTCCAAGCGTAACAAGTAGAAGCGTGAAAACGCATTAAACTATTATCTAATGTAGCATTTTATATATGAAGTAGTCATTATATAATAGAACTCTACTGGACACTATTGTAATATTATCAATCCAAACACGACACAGGAAACATTTTCAGGTTTGGAAGGGTCTTCTGGGATTGGGATACAGCTCCCTCTAGTAAAATGATAAATACCTGGAAGGATCAGAAATGTTTGATGGTATAGATAGACGCCCTCCAGGTAATCTGGAGTTCTGAAGTATCAGAATAGAGGGCAACGATGGTATAGTGACACCTTTTGATTATCAGTAGAATAGAGTGCCTCTGGATGCAGATAGAGCTCTGTGAATGGTCTCAGAATAGAGTTCCCTCTTGTGAATGTTAATCGAATAGAGGCCCTATTGTGAATGCGTATCAGATAGAGTGCCCTCTTCGTGACTGGTATCAGAATTAGAGTGCCCTCTCTGCCTATGGTATCGGAATATGAGTGCTCCTTGTGAATGGATAACGAATAGAGTGCATACTTGTGAATGGTATCAGAATAGAGTGCCCTCTTGTGAATGGTATCAGAATGAGTGCCTTGTGAGATCGATCGGCCTTCTTGTGAATGGTATCAGAATAGAGTTCGCCTCTTGTGAATGGTATCCAGAAAGAGTGCACCTTTGTGAATGGATCAGAATAGAGTGCCTCTTGTGAATGGTATCAGAAAGAGTGCCTCTTGTGAATGTATCAGAAGTTAGAGATGGCCCTTTGTGAATGGTTATCGGAATAGAGTGCCATCTTGGTGAATGGTTATCAGAATAGAGTGCCCTCCTGTGAATGGTATCAGAATTAGAGTGCCATCTGGAATGGTTCAGAATAGAGTGCCCTCCTCCGTGAATGTACAGCAATCAGATCGGTCCCATCGTGAATGGTTAGATGAGTCTTGTAGGTCAGAATAGAGGCCCTGTTGTGAATGGACCTCAGAACACTAGAGATCCACTCTTTCGGTGAATGCGTACTCAGCCAATAGAGCTCGCCTCTTGTGAATGGTAATCGCCAATAGAATGCTCTTGTAAATGGATATCAGAATAGTAGTGACTCGCTGTAAAGTGGTTCAGAATAGAGTGGCCCATCTTGGGAATGTATCAGAATATAGCTGCCCTCTTGTAGGATGGTATCAGATAGAGGACTCCCTCTTGTGAATGGTATAGAATAGAGTGGCCCTCCTGTGAATGGTATCAGAATAGAGCTCCTCTTGTGAATGGTATCAGAATAGAGATGCCCTTTCTGTGATGGTATCAGAATAGAGTGCCTTCCTGTGAATTGAGTATCAGAAATAGAGTTTGCCCTCTTGTGAATGGGATCAGATAGAGTGCCATCTTGTGAATGGATCAGAATAGAGGTGCCCTCTTGTAAACTGGTCTCAGAATAGAGCATCCCTCTGTGCTTGCAATGGTATAAGAAGTAGAGCTCCCTCTTGTGAATGGATCAGAATAGAGTGCCCTCTTGTGAATGGATCAGAATAGAGTGCCCTTCTTTAAATGGTATCAGAAGAGTGCCATCTTGGAATGGATATCAGAATAGAGCTCCCTCTGGTGAATGGTATCAGAATAGAGTGCCTCTTGTAAATGTTATCAGATAGAGTGCCCTATTGTGATGGTCTATCCAGAATAGAGACTCCCTCATTGTGAGGATCAGAAATAGAGTGCCCTCTGTGAATGAAGGTTCAGAATAGAGTGCCCTCTTGTGAATGGTATCAGGAATAGAGTGCCCGTCATGTGAAAAGGTACTCAGAATAAAGCTCCCTCTGTGAATGGTATCAGAATAGAGTGCCATCTTGGAATGGTATCAGAATAGAGCTCCCTCTTTGAATGGTATAAGAATAGAGTGCCTCTTGTGAATTGGTATCAGAATTAGAGTGCCCTTTGTGAATGGTATCTAGAATAGAGTGCCCTCCTTTGTGAATGTATCAGAATAGAGTCACCTCTGTGAATGGTATCAGGAAATAGAGCATCCTCTGTGAATGGTATTCAGGAATAGAGTGCCATCCTGTGAATGGTTAAAGAATAGAGCTCCCTTGTGAATGGTTATCAGAATAGAGTGCCCTCTTGTGAATGGTATAAGAATAGAGCTCCTCTGTTGTGAAAGGTATATGAATAGAGCTCCCTTACATGGTGAATAGACCTCTAATGGTATCAGAATAGAGTGCACTACTTGTGAATGGGTTATCAGGAATAGAGCTCCCTCTGTGTGAATGGTATCAGAATAGAGTTGCTCCCTCTTGTGGAATGGTATCAGAATAGAGTGCCCTCTGTGAATGGTCGAGTAGATGCCCTGGATGTATCAGAATGAGCTCCCTCTTGTGAATGGTATCAGAATAGAGCTGCCCTCTTGTGCTGAATGGTATCGAATAGAGCTCCCTCTTGTTGATGGATCAGATAGAGCTCCATCTTGTGAATGAATATCAGAATAGAGCTCCTCTTGGTGAATGGTATCAGACATTAGAGCTCCCTTCTGGAATGTATGCAGAAGTAGAGCTTACTATGGATCAATAAGTCTCGTTGGTCGAAGACTCTGAATATCAGTAGAGATCATCTGTGAAGTTCGAATGATGCCCTCTGTGATACGGAATGGAGTCCAGGCAGCTACTATTTTCCTGAGAGTTCTCTTCTGGTCTCGTTGAACAAAATGAGCGGGAGTCCAGTATAAGGTGCTATGCTAGACAGTATGTATTAAAAAACTTGAATCATAGGCATACCCATTGATTATCTGGTGATTGAATGGAGAGCAGTGGTTATTTAAAACTACTATGCAAGGCCTTTTTCATCCTCTCCCATCCATTTCAGCTCTCAAGACACCTTGTGTTCACTAAAGACTATGGATGCTTACACTGAACCTTTCTCTGCACAAATTTCGCTATGGGCGGGATGTCTCGGGTTTATTACGAGCGTTTAAAAGAAGGGACTGGTCACCTTTATTAAATGAAGTAGGAACATTTGTATTAAGAATGCGCCCCAACTTGCTAAGTAGTATATCGACTATCATACACATAGGCAAGTAGACCTAGTCCACTGTTTACTTAAAGCAGGGACAGGTCACTTGCTGCTTCTCTGTAAGAGGACGTATTCTTGGTGACAAGACTTATAGTATACACTGTCAAGGACGCCATACCCTTAGGATATATACATAGGCTCTGGCATATTGATGGGAGGTGCAGTTGCGAATCATATAAAGTCCCTCGTGATTCAACTTCGACCACTGCTCCACTAGTCTCATGACGTTACTAAGTAGATACCACCTTCTACACTATTCTTAGGACTCCACACTCTCCCATAGGGACCAGTGTTCAGCACGAAAGACAATGAACTCAGCATGCAGCTCGTTATCAGCACAGAATTGCGGAGTCATGTTCGTGAACAAACCGAACTGCTCCCGAGACGATGTTGTTTTACCGCATTAGATGGAACGGCGGAGTACTGTATTTGTGATGTTTAAAAAGCTTCTTTACAGGTTTAAGTACAAAGGAGTTGGGGGTAAGATCAGAGGGGGCATGGAATATGGATAGGCAGATTTTCATTTAATGTAATGTTGACTTATCTATGTATATGAGAAATACATGCGCTCCTCCTACAACATATAATATAAGGAATTACTCCACTCGATTCACCTGCCCTGTATAAGCACTCGTAGGCATGCTTATTATGGTCAGGGAACTTCCGTGGGGTAATATCCTTATATTACACTGTAGAGTTGGGATTTCCTTAATTATTTACTAGTGCTTAGGCATCATGGGAGTCGGAACTATATAGCATCAGTAGGACTGATTCTAATTACACTAGCCCCCCCTGGCCCCGTCCCCAACATGCAGCTGTTTTTTATAAGCTACATAACCAAGACGTCTTACTAATGACATCACCTGATTCCATCATAGCGCATGGAGCCACCTGCTAAGACGAGAATGCAAAGCACAGGGGAGAGCGACCGGCATTCGCTCTGTGAATTGCGAGCGGTCAGCGGTAATCGAACGCGGAGGGGGCACAACTGCAGCGAGGAACGAGGTAGTAAGGTTTGGAGTCTTTTTTATTTAAAAGAAAAATGCGGGTTGCTCATGGGAAAATCGGGGATTTGATGCTAGGGGCATAAGCAAGCGGTCGAGCAGAGAGGAGAAGGGGTCAGGAGGGGGAGAAGGGCTGAGTAGCGCAGGAAAATCTACCTCGGTCGTCTATTTTTCCGCTAGTGTCCTTATATGATAGCATACCGTTCCCTGGCGAATATATACATATTGGGGACTCACAGGAGTTCCCTGAACTGGTAAGCACTGGACCAAGCGGCCATATTTATATGTAGGAACTCCTGATGGGGGAATTAGCCTTAGATTCCCTGTGTGGAGGATATCCTTATATTTTGGTGACTGCCTTTAAATTACTACCGGTTGTACATTATGGCATGAATAAAAAACGAATATTAATATCATTTGTTTATTTAATTAATCCAGAGACACAATTCTACAGTCATTTGTATGAATTCTATGGCCTACTTCAATAGAATATGACTGTTTTTTTTTAAAAATTTTATCCTGGTGCAGTGAATAGTGTAGTACCCCTATGTACACCCTAATGTAACAACCCACTACATTCACTGTAGGGACATGTGCAGGTTATACCGAAATGCACCGAGAGGAATCTGCGCCTCTGTTAAAACTCCGTACGGTCTTCCTAAATCTAAGGTTGCTGTGTAAACTTCCTTAATAAAACACACAATTCACAATGTAATATGATACTTTATAGGAAATGCATGAGGCTATGGAATTGGTGTTATATAGAAATGATAACTCCCCTACAGTTAAATAATCTGAGAAGCACTGTGGAGGACCTAAATGGACGGGTGCATTATTTTATTATAATTATAAGTTTTACTTTATTTTAGCTAATCATTAAAAAAACCAAGGTTTTACGTTTAGCAAAGTCTCCCAACGAGCAGTTAGAAATCTCCGTCAGTATACTGCCCAAGTGCATTAGGATCCTGTACAGGAAAAAACCTGCACACTGTTCCTAGCTATCGCTTTAAATATAAATGTAAAAGTTCGCAGATCATATATCGGATATGACTTAGATTTCTGTACTGCTCCTTGGAACTAGCTGAAAAGATAGACGGTCCTTTTCCCCCCAATGATTTTTGCTAATAAAAACCGTGTAGGGAGTTAGGGAGGGTTTACATTGCTTACTGCCTAATTAAATAAAAGAGAAAAAAAGTTAAATAAACTAAAAATTATTTAAACAGGGAGGATAGGCCAGGATTGATAGTATTAAGGGCAGGACAGCAAAGGACACTAATAGAGATAATGGGCGCAAGGGCGGAGTCTTTTCTTATAAAACACTTATCTACGTAGCTGAATCATTATTATAAGAAAACATTCCACTACAGACTCCCATTATAATTTTCGAACCATTAAGTATTAAATACCGTGTATAATGTACCCCCTACTGTAATTTCACAGTATATAGTGGATAATGTGCCTTATATTAAATTAGAAGGTATCCAGAGAGGACGTTCCGACCATTAGAAAACACAGAAGCACAGGGCCGCACGGTTGAGTGCTTTTAGAAGAGAGGCACGAATTAGAGGTTGACTGTTAATATCTAGAAACCTTGATAGGGGGCACATTATCTAAGATAATACCACACACACACCAATTCTGCTTGAAAATTTTAAAAACACAGTCAATCAGGTAGGTTTCTTATTTAACTTCTTTAATTTAAAAATTCAGTTACCAACAAACCATAATGTATAATGTTATAAACAAAGCAAAATCACTACAAAGCCGAAAGACAAAAAAAATTAAAGGGTTATCTAAATTGGAAGAATATTTTTTTTAAATTGCTCATTAACTGGAGACAAAAGGTCTAAATCCAGCCCTGCGTGCATATGATGGTGATAAAGATCCTAACCACATCCATAAGTGAAAACGTGAGGCCCCTGCGCCACCAAGTGTCACATTCAGTGAGATCATGACAACCATCGAAGGACGACGATCACGTCACAGCCTTTATGTGAGAGTAGTAGAGATAGATTACACCATTCTAGAGAAAACAGTGACAGAGATACTATAAAGGGAAATAAAACTTGAGTCAGGTAATTAATTGTGGTATTTATGTGTTTTACCTTGGTGGTAGTAGACTTAATAGGTCTACTCTTAAATAAGCTTTTCCTAGCTCGTGGGAACTGGAGAGATCCGTTTGTCAAAGATGTTACACCATCGAGTCCATGTGCTATATGAGGCTGCAAAATGGAAGGAAATAGGTGAGGAGAACTTAAGTTAATAAAAAATAGGGTTCAGTTACTCCCCTTACTAACGGACTTGAATCACAAAACTCAACATATAACTTCAGTGTCAGCAATCATCGTTTATAATCATTGTTAGCACATCGTAACGTGTTTAGCTAGTCCATCAGTTATAATCAGGGTTGCTAATGTCACGTAATCATGTTAGCTATTTTCAGTTAGAATCAGTGTTAGCTATGTCATCAGTTATAATCAGTGTTTAACGTATGATGATCATCAGGTATAATCAGTGTTTTAGCTTGTTCAGTTATAATCAGTGTTTAGCTATGTCACAGTATAAGTCAGTGTAGCTATGTCATCAGTTATAAAGTGTTTAGCTTGATCGTAGTAGTTTTAGCTATGTCATCAGGTGAATCAGTGTTTAGCTTGGTCTCAAGAAACGTAGAAAATGTTAATAATGTCCCCATGAAAAAACTACAGAATATAGGTGTCCCCTTGGAGATCATGACCTGCCTGCAGGCTTGTGTCTTTATATGCACACCTAATACAGTCGACTATCAATATGGGAACATTAATTACTTGAATACGAGATTCAGTGAAACCCATGACTCTAGTTTGACCAATAGGGGGGATGATTAGTAGTCATATTAACACACATGGATTGGACTCATTACCCTGTTTGGTTGCCCCACACTTCTCACAGATTTCGGAGCCCAGGACAGGTGTCTCTTGTTGCTAACCCAGCATCCCGAAAGGTCTGACAGTCACCTAGATTTCACTGGAAGGTTATGGTTATACATGGGTATAGTAATATTGACATTAAAGGGCGCCCTGATAGGACACATCGGCCCATATTGAACACTCAGGGTGTGCCAGGATTCCTTAAGGGTACTGACCGCGACACCACGATGTGTACCAAAACGTTGTGTTTCGGACGATAATAAGCCCGTGTGGAGGGCCTTACGGCCGACAACGTGATGTTTCGGTCAGAATCGCCGCGGTCAGAATCGCCGGACGATCCGATTGGCGGATCCCAAATGACCTCCAGTTTCGGCCGATAAAGGCCTAAAACACGGGCCGATTATCGGACCAAAAAAACAGTCTTACGAAACCCTTTACTGGTAGTGGTTGGGACAATTGGTAATTAGGGTAAGGGGTCCTTACCTGCTCGGTGATTGGACGGATTGTTCTGGGAAGAAACCGTAATCTTCTATTCTCTAAACAGAAAACCAACAAACTGGGCTCACGTTGGAAACAATACATAGTAACTTGCACTATTGTGCAGCCCAAAATGGAAAAAAGCATCTTTCATTCAAAAATATGATGATAAGAAATCATTTAAAACTTCGAGGACCCATACCTACTTTCCTACATTAGCTTACCTAACTGTATACTCTAGCGCATGCTTACCAAACTACCCCTAGAGCCGGATATCCCCATATAGGGAATTGCACTAGGCGCCAAGATCCACAGGGGGTGAATGTTCTGAGTTCTAGTTTTTACTAAACCATTAATTCCTTAGCCAGTATAGCAGAGAGAAATTTATTATTATATGTTATCTCCTAAATATGGGAAGCCAAGACAAGAAAAAGAAGAGAGGGTTTGTAAAGGAAACAGGGCTGAACTTCCAAGGGATCGAAAAAGAACCAACAGTAACTAGGGGACTAGGGGATTGGAGGCTATTCTTATTAAATGTAATGAGGCAGCTGGACTGGTTTTTATTCTTTTAAAGTCAGCCTTCCATGTTATTTTAGGCTATTTTCACGCAAATGGTATTGTAGCTTGAATGGATCGGACGCTTAGCGTCGAAAAACACTATCAGTGGTTATTCAATAAAAAGTTCTATCGTTAAAAATGGTGCTAATTTGGCCCAACAATCAGATGTTAGCTTTCAAAGTTATAATAAGATCTGATGGGTTGGGGCACAAGTTAGCACCATTTTAAACGTAAGAACTTTATGGAATCTCCCTGTATGTGATTATGTGAATAGTTTCACATAGTGACCGTTTAAAAAAACACTTTGGTAACTGCTCCCTGTACAAAAAACATGATGTGTGAAACTAGATCGGAGTCAAGATGGCCTAAGGGAGAATAAAAAGTATATAAATAAACAGCATGAAAACTCCCCTGCATACCTTCCTTTCTGCATACCCCTACCACCATGCAACTCCTACCTCCTGTATACTCTTACTCCTGCTTACCCTTACCCCCCTGCATACCCCTACCTTCCTACTAATTCTTATCCCCTGCTTACCCATAACCCTTACCTAAACTACTACCTCTACCTACATCCTGCTAAAAACTAATTCCCTGAATCTGCTGCCTCCATGCTTTCCCCACTAAATGACATACCCCCTCTAAGCTACTCTACTTCCTGATACTATGACTCCTGCTTACCCTACGACTCCTGCATACTCTTACCTCCGGCATACCCCCTATCTCATGCTAACCTCTACCTAACCGCATATTCCATAGCCCTCACGAGCTGGAGTGGTGATCTGTTGTTGTGTGTTAGCTTGGTGGCAGTAACAGCTCATGCACGTTCCTAACCAACTAGAATAAAGAGAGGAGTAGCAATTTGGACTATAAATTACCCTAAAGTGTTCCATACACACGTGCTATCATGGGTGCCCACCACAACGCACAATGGTACGACCGGCCGTTTCAGATGATAAGTCGGCCCCCCCCTAGGGCAGTGATCGTCCGAAAACGGCTGTTCATTCGGAGATCGTTTGCCCGTCAGCCGGGCGGGATACTCACTTTATCTCGGCCCAATAAGGACCCTACACGGGACGATTATCACCGAAACGCCCATTTCGTACACCATTGTACAGTAGCACTGATACGCAATGCGCATGTGTACGAACCTAAGAATGGATACCTTATTTCAAATATTTGGGGGTTACAGCTTGCCCTTTTGCCTATCTAGCAGCACTACCCAAATGATATTTCCCACACCCTTCCCATTTAGATAGTACCCACAGTCAAGCCATAGGGTTAGGTCGTGTAGGCCCTCGCCGTGGTTTAAGTTAATGTCATGCTCTTTCCCGTTAAAGTCCTGATTACTGTTCCAATTTGTTCACCCCATTTGCTAAGAGTGCGTCCTTCCATTGAGACAGGTCCCGACTCTTTGTGCGCACAAATCCCACCGAATTGCAGATGGATGTGGCCTAACCAAACTGACCCAAACAGAATATTCAAAGCAAGTGATAACCCACCAACTTACCCTTAATATCGGAATACACAAAATCAATCTTTCTCACCGACCAACTTGAGCGCTCCATGGCCGTGAACCAGCGCAGTTACCCGGTATATCCCTTCATTTGCCACATGACCATTTTTGGCCTTCCCAGTAGAGTATTGCCTACACAGTAACAATTATAATTGTTACTGGCAGATCCCCCCCCACCATGACCATTGTTGTGTCCTTGGCCCATTCACAACACCAAAGTACAAAGTTTTCACTAATCTAACAGGTAAACATTAAGACAATGGAATGAATTGTTCTCTGCACAGTTATAGATAACATTATCAGATCTGTAAGAAACCATTTTAATCAACCTTTCTATGTGAGGTTTATAGTTATGCAGAATGACTACCACCACAACTATTTGCAGGTGGATAATAACGAGAATAAGTGTTTAGAAGGAATCAGGAGGCTCCTACAGTGGAGAGTTGTTAAAAACAATTTTTCCTGACTTGTACTGCCTTGAAACAGCCATTATCGTTAAAAAAAAGTTACAAAATAGTGATCGATGTGAAGAAACCCACCCTCCCACTCCAACACAAATCACGGTCTCGAACTATGATTCAGTGTCAAAGAGAGGAGTGTCCACATCAGGCTACTTAAAGGCATGTTCAGCCCCACAAACCCTTTTGGTACAAGGTAGGTGCCCCTTGCCTCACCCCCAAACGCGATGAAAATATTTTTGACACACACATAATGCTCCCCCAATGATTTACTACGGACCATTCGCTCTCTCGCGGCCAGCCTATGCAATCACGACTCCTAGCTAGCGGAAAGCTGCAAGCCAGGGGCTGGACTAACGCGCCACGTGGTGACGCGGCCAATCACAGCATGACGGCTGAAGTCATTCAAGCCGCCGTGGGCGAGAGGAAGGATCAGTATAGCGTAACGATGAAGCATTATTTTGCAAAATATTTGGCGGTGGGGGTGGGCCACCCCGAATGGGGCACACCTCCCTGTAACCCAAATGTTTAACCCCATAGGTGACAAACGGCCGAAACCAGACGATGGTCATGATGGAGGGAGGGCAATAGTGCAGTAAAGGGCCCACACCCACGCGCATGTACACACCTTGTCGAGGTTGAGGAATCAGCAGGACCGGATGGCCACAGACACCTCCTCCTTGTGGAGCAGAGATGTTATGGTAAGGATTTTGTAAACTACTTACGTAGGGAGAGTATGGGTTTAAATTATAGTTTTAGGGGTGGGACATGCCCTTTAATATCTCCCAGTGCTAAAGTGAAGTAAAATGTGCTGTAGGAAAGATATTTTACTGACTTCACAAGGTGAGGTTTATTTGAGGATCGATTAAGAAATCAGTTATTTCGTGTTTATTTACACAATACAAAAGGGGAGAAATAGTTAATGGGTTATATAAAAAAAGGTTAATCGTCTTTCTATTGTCTTATTTTTGACAGATGTGACTGTACTATGAGGGATATCACCCGGGCAGTTTATAGCGAACATTCGTGGCATCACAGGCCTGCAAATAAAAGAAAGAAAGTCGCCCATTAGCCATCATCTTCTGTTAAAACCAAAGTTGAGAGTGTGCAGAGGTAGGGCCAGCAGCATGAAGAAAGCAGTCAATATGGGTTGTGATATAACAGCAGAACTGCCTTGATGACTGCATGGAAGGAGGGCCAGATTTACTCTGCCAGAATGGGGACAAAATAATCATTAAATATCTGGTTAGTAATGCAGGTAATAAAGTGCAAAAATGACTCACTTGGGGCTGAAGGGGCAGGGTAACCGACAATTTGACCGTTTTGTTTGTTAAGGTGAACATTCCCTTTAAATCTGCAGCATTGATGTTTTCTAAACTGTAGTAGAGACAAAAAAAGTAAAAGGTCTGTACATCTGATTGGTTTGTGACCTCTTAATTAAAATATAGCTAGTGTAACCAAATATTTCAGAATGGGTTTACGGAGAAGATAATTGTTAAGCTATGTACGACATGTGAAATGGGGTCCAGTGTGTTGGAAACTGATTGGCTTAGGCCAACCCAGACAATGGCAAAACCACTACTGGTTAAAGAAACAAAATGGCAACTTACATCCCACATCAACAATAATATCAGATGTCAAAGGAGATTTCCAACAAGTTTCCCAGAACTTGGAAGGACATGAAGGAAGGTCCTGTCGGACTCATAGAAGTGATCGGAGCAGCCATAACCGATGGGTGGAAACAAAATTCAAATGGACATTACTTATTATATAGGAATGAAGGAAAACAGACGTAAGAGACTTGACTTTACACAGGACCCATAATCCTATAATTGTTTTGCAAGAAACCGGTTTGGGGGCGCTGGTTACCACCCGAAATAAACACATATGCTTACCATCTTTAAGCTCAGGGCAAGCTGTGTGTAACTGCTTTTTTCTCCTTGCAATTACAATACTAAAAAATAAAAAGCATTAAACCCCTTCTTTCACCGTACCCAACAGTGACAGAGGAAGACAAAAAAACTTTAAAGGGGGAACAAAATGGCAAGTCATTTCACTTCCTTAACGGAACTGTATTTTCTCTGCACTGGGCAATGTTTTCTTAGGATATTACCAGGTATCAGGACCTTCCATACTCGGGTTGGTTACCTTGACGTGGTTGTAAGGCGTTGGCATTAGCATGGATACGGGGTATTATGATAATGGGGCCCAAGGGAAGTGAATTGATATCTTTTTTTGTTTGTATGTGTGTTTGTTCTAATGTTTTGGTCAGATCAGTAGCATTCCACTCTTTGTTATAAAGTAATTTGCCACAGGAGTGATCCCCAAGCCCCCCTTTGTCTAGAAAGTATAATAGACAATGTACTAGAGAGGTGATGACGAGACGTAAAACTAGAGAAGAATGTACTAGACAGTAAACTAGAGAACGTACTAGGACATTTAAAACTAGAGAGTGTACGAGACAGTAAAAACTAGAGAGTGTACTAGACAGTAAACTAGAGAATGTACTGACCGTAAAAACTAGGGATTGTATAGATAGTGAAAACTAAAGAAGTACTAGAAGTAAAATAGAGTGTATAGCATTAAACTAGGAGGAATTTGCTTACTAGACAGTAACTAGAGATTGCACTAGAAGTGTAAATAAAGAATGTAATAGATAGGAAATAGAGAGCCTGTACTAGACAGTAAACTAGGAAGGTACTAGGACAGTAAATAAGGGGAGCAATGTTACATAGCCATTAAACGAGAGAATGGACTAGACAGCACAAAACTAGAGAGTCTACAAGACCCGTAAAACTAGAGAATGTTACTAGACAGTAAAATAGAGAGGTCGTAGGGACAGTAAAAACTAGAGTGTAGTAGACCGTAAACGAGAGTGTAGTAGACCGTTAAAACGAAGAGAGTGTTAGTTAGCCGTAAACGAGAGCGTGTAGTAGACAGTAAACTAGAGAGACAGTAAACTTGAGGTGGTGCATCCCTTGAAACACGTGGACGTGTCTGTAGGGTTAGGATGTATGTATTAAATAAAAAGATACAAAAACTCTGCCTTTATGTGCTGCCACTACAAACCTCACCTAAATTACCACTGCATGCTGGGAATTGTAGATTTAATCGTTCACTATACATATACACTTAATTTTTAAAATCCTATGAAATTCCCTTCAAACATCCGAGCCCACTGGTTTAAAGACAAGTAGCCACAGTCACTTTCCCTCCCCATGGTGGGACAAACAACAACCAAAAACTCAAGAGAGAGAAAACCTTGTCCCTGATAGCCACAGGAGCTGTAAGACGGATTTGCACTGACTCAGACCCCCTCCTCTCCGGGCGTCTGGCTAGACACAATTCAGGTGAATGTGAACACTGTACAGGATCACAGATAACAATAGTGATCCCACGGACACTGTATAGGGATTACAAGATACAATAGTGATCCAACGGACACTGTATAGTGATTACAGATCAATAATGATCCCACAGACACCCGTATGGGATTACAGATACAATAATGATCCCACACGGAAAACGTATAGGGATTACAGATTACAATAAGTGATCCAACGGACACTGTATAGTGATTACAGATTACGAATAAGATCCCACAAGACACCGATAGGGATTACAGTACAATAGTGATCCCACGGACACTGTTAGTGATTTACAGAGTACAATAGTGATCCCACGGACACTTTGTATAGTAATAACGATACAATAAAGATCCACGGAGACTGTAAAAGGGATGAGATACAATAGTTATCCCACGGGACACGTATAGTGATTACAGATACAATAATGATCCCACAGGAAACCGTATAGAGATTACAGATACAATTAGTGATACCACGGGACACTGTATAGTTAATTAAAGATTACAATAAAGATCACACGGAGACTGGTAAAGGGATTAGATACAATAGGATCCCACGGGACACGGTATAGTGATTACAGATACAATAATGATTCCACAGACACCTATATGGATTAAAAGATACAATAGTGATCCCACGGACACTGTATATAGTGATACAGATACAATAGTGATCCCACGGACACTGTTATAGTAATTAAAGATACAATTAAAGATCCACGGAGACTGTAAAGGATTAGATAACAATAGTATCCGACGGACCACTGTATAGTGATTACAGAGATACAATAAGAATCCCACAGACACCGGATAGGATTACAGCTATAATAGTGATCCCACGGACACTGTATAGTAATTAAAGATACAATAAAGATCCCACGGAGACTGTAAAGGGATTAGAACAATAGTATCCCACGGACACTGTATAGTGATTACAGATACAATTAATAGATCCCACAGACAACCCGTTATAGGATTACAGATTACAATAGTGATCCCACGGACACTGATCGTGATTACAGATTACAATAGTGAATCCCACGGGACACTGCTATCGTAATTACAGATACCAATAAAGATCCCCCGGAGGACTGTAAAGGGTATTAGATACAAAGTTATGCCCACGGAACACTTATAGTGATTACGATACAATAATTGATCCACAGACACGTTTTAAAATTTAGGATACCGATACAATAAGTGATCCCACGGACACTGTATAGTGAGTACAGCTACAATAATGATCCCACAGGACACTGGTATAGGGATTACAGATAATAAAATAGTGATCACACAGGCACTGTATAGGGATAGCAAACAAACAGATGTACAGGGCAGCAGGTCCTTAGTCTTTAACAGGCTCAGATATGTGAAGGTTCACCAAGCCTCACTAAAGTAGCAACAAATTGTCACACAAGAAGCAAAGTAGCAGGTGCCAACGGATTTATTGGAGATCCAGCAGACATTACAGAAATGACATGCCCAACACATTATATACAAAAATGTAGCACACATAATCCTCCTGCCTCCCATTATTTTACATAGGTGGTGCCTACACTTCTGTATTAATGGTGTTGAGGCATGTCATTTTGTAATGCACCTGAAGAAAGACCACACTGGTCTGAACACATGTTTGCACTTTGGCTCTGGTGTGACATTTGGTCACTGTATAGGATTACAGCCTATATAGTGATGCACATTGGACACTGTATAGGGATTAGAGATACATAGGATCTCTAAGGGACAATGTTATGTAATACAGATTACTGTTATGTGTAATTACCGATTTACAATAGTAACTCGCACGGACACTGTATAGTAATTCCAGATACCATAGTGCCAACATAGAAATGTATAGTGATTAGAGGTTACCTAAGGGATCACACGGACAGTATAGGGGGATTACATATACAAGTGATTTATGGGCACATTAGGGATACAGATACAATAGTGATCTATGGACACTGTGTATGTGATTATAGAAAAATAGTGATCTATTGGACACTATAGTGATTACAGATACAATAGGATTCATGGCACACTTGAATAGTGATACAGATACAAATAGTGATCCCACAGATACTGTCTAGGGATTAAAGAACAAATAAGTGACTCATGGACACGCTTGTATAGTGATTGACAGATACAATAGGGATCCCACACCACTGTATCGTAGTACAGATACTATAGTAATCACATTGGACAGTCTAGGGAGTAAAGTACAGAATATAATAGTGATCCACATGGACATGATAGCGGAGTTACAGATACAATATTGATCCCCACGGACTTGTATCAGTGAGTACAGATACAATAGTGATCACATGGACACTATATTAGTGCTTAGGTCTCTATGGTATGTTACCTGTCCGAGATCGGAGGTCTCTTTGTATTGTTTGTCTGTGAGGATCATAGTTCTCTATGGTATTCCCTCTTAGAGATCGCTAGTTCTATTGGTATGGGTACATGTCAGGATCGCTAGTCTCTATGGTATGGTTACTGTCAGGGATCGCTGTTCTCTAGAGTATTGTTACCCGTCATGGATCGAGTTCTTATGGTATTGTTACCCGTAGGATCACTAGGTTCTCTGTATGGTTACCCGTAGGATCGCTAGTTCTCTTGGTTGGGTAAACCGTCAGGAGCGCTAGTTCTCTATGGTTATAGTAGTTACCCGCAGGATCGCTAGTTTTCTATGGTATGTTACCTTTAGTTAGGATCGCTAGTTCGTATGTATTGTTACACCATCAGGATCGCTAGTTCTCTATGTAATTGTTACCTGTCAGGACGCTAGTTCTCTATTGGTATGGTTATCCGTCAGGATCGCAGTTCTCTATGATATTGTTACCCATCAGGATCGCTAGTTCTTATAGTATTGTTACCTCTTAGGATCGCTAGTTCTCTATGGCTTTCTTTACCTCTTAGAATCCAACTAGTTCTCTATGGTATTGTTACAGCTTAGGATCGCTAGTTCTCTATGGTATTGTTACCTCTTAGGATCGCATAAGTTCTCTATGGTATTGTACCTGTAAGGATCGCTAGTTCTCTATGAGTATTGTGACCTCTAGGATCGGCTAGTTCTCTATGGTATTGTTACCTGTCAGGATAGCTAGTTCTCTATGGTTATTGGACCGGTCAGGGATCAGTAGTAGTTCTCTTATAGTATTGTTACCCGTCAGGGATCGCTAGTTCTCAGGGTATTCATTACCATCAAGATCGTAGTCTTTATGGGATTGTTACCCCCAGGATCAATAGGGTTCTTATGGTTGGTTACCAAGTCAGGACGAATAGAGTTTTCTCTTATATGGTATGGTTACCCATCAGAATCGGTTAGTTTCTCTAGGTGTATTGTACCAGTCAGGATCGCTAGTTATCCTATGGTTATGTTAGCAATCAGGATCGATAGGTAACTCTATGGTATTGTACCCATCAGGATCGATGAGTTCTCTATGGTATTGTTAAGGCGTCCAGGATTCCGATTAGTTCTCTATGGTATGTTACCCGTTCAGGACGTAGTCTCTATGGTATGTTAACCGTCAGGATTGTATTTCTCGAGTGGTAATTGTTACCTCTTCGGCGTCGCTAGTTTTCTCTATGGTATTTTACTCTTAGGATCGCTAGTTTATCTTTGGGTAGTGTTATTAAGTTCTCTTTGGTATTGTTAACCTGTCAGGATCGCTAGT
>JAACNH010004950.1:0-22115 GCA_019447015.1 Hymenochirus boettgeri | reverse complement strand
ACTCCACAGTTGCATTCATCCGGGGGTTGGGATCCGATCTGGCGAATCAACCAAAACCCTACAGGTGTGTTCGGCCTGGGATTGGGATCCGATCTAGCAAATTAACCAACAACTTTCAAGTGCTTTCAGTCAGGGGTTGGGATCCGAACTAACAAATCAACCAACACCCCACAGGTGTATTCGTCCAGGGGTTGGGATCCGATCTAGCGAATCAACCAACACCCCCAGGTGCATTCAAAAGGGGGTTGGGTTCATCCCCATATAATAAAATGTCCTCCCATAGTATACATGACACACACACACACATATATAATACAATATCCTTTTAGTATAGATGATGCACACACCCATATAATAAAATGTCCCCCATAGTATAAATAACCCCCCACCCATATAATAAAATGTCCCCAAAGTAGAAATGAAAATACCCCTATAATAAAATGCCCCCCATATTGTAAATGACACACACCCATACAATAATATGTCCCCTAATAGTATAAATAACACACACCTCCATATAATAAATTGTACACCATAGTATAAATGACACACAAAGTATAAATGAAAATACCTTTATAATAAAATGCCCCCATATTATAAATGACACACACAGCCATATAATAAAATGTCCCTAATAGTATAAATAACACACCCATATAACAAAATCTCCCCCATAGTATAAATGACACACACACACACCCATGTAATAAAATGCTCCCTATTCAAGTTTGCCCATAGGAAGTGTGACTGGTACATACAAGTTATCCCCAGTGAGTGTTCCTAGCACATACAGGTTTGCACCCAAGGAGTGTAAATGGTGGATCACAGACACCTGTGCTCCAGAATCCACCAACTAAACAATGGGATATTCGCAACCTCCAATGTAACACATGGTAGCCGATTTACCCAGACTTTCTAGGCAAATATATGGTGCTAAAGTCGTGCTAAAAAGGTCGCTAATGGTTAACGCGACTTTATCTCCATATCAGCATCGGTTGCGAAGATTACACAAAAATCATCCACGCATCCGACGCTCTCGATTCAATATCGCGCTTGTGCTGCTAATCCCTTAGTGGGTAAATCCCACATTTGCGAACGCGATATTGAACCGCAAACAGTACTTTTACCCAGAGGGATAGCGCCTCTGGGTAAATGAGCCTGATGGTATTTCCTTGAAGGCAAACTCACATTACCTTTAACATTAAAAATTAAATATGATCATTTGAGAACTCACGGTTTCCTGAGTCACAGCAGAGTGTCTGGCCAGCTTCAGTTTCCTCTCCATCTCTAAACAGTCCATATAGAAAATAATCATCACGAGGAAAGTCAAAGTTTTCAAAGTCATATAATGGTAATCCGGAAGGTTGAAATCCTGCAGATTGGAATCCAGAGGTTGGGATCCGATCTGGCGAATCAACCAACAACCTTCAAGTGAGTTCAGCAACGGGGTTGGGATCCGATCTGGCGAATCAACCAAAACCCTACAGGTGTGTTCGCCTGGGGTTGGGATCCGATCTAGCGAATCAACCAACAACTTTCAGTTGCGTTTGGCCCGCGGTTGTGATCCGATCTGGCAAATCAACCAACAACCTTCAAGTGCGTTCGGTCAGGGGTTGGCATCCGATCTAGGGAATCAACAAACACCCCCAGGTGCATTCAAAAGGGGGTTGGGTTCATCCCCATATAATAAAATGTCCTCCTATAGTATACATGACACACACATACAATAAAATATCCCCATAGAATAAATGATGCACACACCCATATATTAAAATATCCCCCATAGTATATACGACACATCTACCCATATAATGAAATGTCCCCCATAGCATAAATAATCCCCCCCAGCCATATAATAAAATGTCCCCAAAATATAAAAGAAAATACCCCTATAATAAAATGCCCCCCATATTATAAATGACACACACACATATAATAATATGTCCTCCAATAGTATAAATGACACACACCTCCATATAATAAATTGTCCACCATAGTATAAATGACACACAAAGTATAAATGAAAATACCTCTATAATAAAATGCCCCCCATATTATGAATGGCACACACAGACATATATAATAAAATGTCCCCAATAGTATAAATGACACAGACATAAAATAAAATATCCCACATAGTAGAAATGACAAGCACACATCCCCATATAACAAAAACTCCCCTATAGTATAAATGACACACACTCCCCCATATAATAAAATTTCCCACATAGTATCAATGACACGCACACACCCATGTAATAAAATGCTCCCCATACAAGTTTGCCCATAGGAAGACTGAAAGCAATATATATAATATACACAAATTTACCCAGCACCAGTATGGTCAACCCCTATAGTGGGGAGAGGTGCCACTCAGTAGTCAAATATATATAAACTCAAGGGGAAAAGGAACTACTGTGCACACTCAAAATACAGTTAAAAAACCTTTATTATAATATACAGGGTTCTCATTAAAAACATTAAAAATACATCTATAAGGCTACAAAATTAAGACTAAGCATGTACAATCGGAGTTAGTCATGAAGGTACTTATAGACTTAAAGTGTAGGTGCAAAGGTATAGCTACCAACTCCTATCGTTGGTGTCGTCAGACGTCATATGTAGACCTTATGTGGGACCGCGAGCAGACGCGTTTCGCCCCCATAGCAATATGGGGGCTTCCTCATGTGCCCAAAGAGAGAGAAAGGTCCCTACCTCGCTGGCTGTTGAAGTACGCTGCATCAATTCGCCGCCTAATGATGATGTCATGCGCTGAGTAGCGTCATACGTCGTGACGTCACGTCCAATCATAGCGCGTTTTAGCATTATTTACGTGAATGACGTGTAACATCAGGTGACCGGCAATCTCACCAGTCCCTGCGATAGCCGGTCGCTAGGAGACCATATATAAACAATCAAACCCTGTCATGGTCCGTCAGTTGTCACAGTTATAATTCATGGTAAATGCACAAATAAATGCAAAATTAACGCAATCTAAGTGGTCACATTTGTATGTATATCATATAACAATATAAATAATATAAAGCTACAACAGTTTAGAAAATATTTTAGAAAAGTTAATATAAAGTTAATCCACATGGGGTAAAGCAATCTTAGTATTCACACACCTATATATACATCATAGAATTGCTCATCTGTCCCAAATTTGCCCAGTACAATGCACATGGTAAATGGCTAATGAATCTGGTGATAGTCTATTGAAAATATACAAATACAAGATGGTGATATATATTTTCACTTATACCTCCTTATTTGTGCCAGTAAAATAGTTCCGATCCCGCTGTCCAGCTCGTGGGTCTAATGATAGTAATGGATCCAATCAAATTAAATACCCATACGATGCTATGTTCGTCAGTAAGAGGAAACAAAGTATATTCCTATAAAAGGTAAAGTATGGTCCCAACATCCTCTAGGCAACTTTTCGTTTAGGTATGGTTCCAGTCTCATACAATTCTGTAGATCCTTCCAGTAACCATATACTTCCTCATTTTGGAATCGGTGCAATATATGGTAAGTATTTAAGAGCACATGTCTCCTTGTTTATTCCAATAAAAATTACCTATTTAATAGTTCCAGCCGTGATGTCAAGCATCGTAACTTTTCAATAAGAGTCGATATGGCTTATGGATAGATCCTTATTTATGCCGGTAAGAGTATTTCTGATCCCGCTGTCCAGCCACATTTTGGAGTTGGTGTAATGTATAATGAGTATTAAAGGCTCATTTTTCCTTGTTTATATTCTTCAGTTTGGAGTCCATATAGCTTATGGATAAATTCATCTATGATAAAGTAAGGTAAAATTAAAATGATGGTAAAATTAGATGAATGGGGTAAAGTCCAATGCTTCATTCAAGCCTCTAGGTGCTTTAGTGCCCAACAGATAGATCCACCGTGTTTCTTTTTTCAGTACTGCTCTGTTGGTGTCACCTCCCCTTATCGTCTCTTTGACCATATCTATACCCAGACACCTAAGTCCATTAATAGTACCTTCATGTTTACAAAGGAAATGTTCAGCTACACTGCTTAATATTTTACCCTTTTCTTTGTCCCTGCTGGCCAGTCTTATATTCGATACATGGCTAGATATACGTGCTCGTAATTTTTGGGTGGTTTTCCCTACGTATTGTTTGCCGCAGGGGCATTTGAGTAGATAAATGATATTTTTAGATTTACAATTAATGTAGTTATGGATTATATATGAGATGGTACTATTGCTATTAGTGAATGTGTCAGTCCTTTCCATGAGGTGACAGGTGGTACATTCCCCACATGGGTAATTACCTCTATAGCGGAAGCCTCCGCTAGCCTTCTTATTTACTCTGACAAAATGACTGCTTGTAAGTGAGTCTGAAAAGTTCTTTGGTCTCTGAGCGGTCATGAGTGGGTATTCTGCAGTGAAGTTAGAGAGAACAGGGTCACTATTTAAAATATGATTAAACTAGCATGTACATCGGATGAGTCCTGAAGTACTTATAGACTTAAAGGTGGGGCAAAAGTATGCTAACCAACCTCCTCGTTTGGTGTCCGTCAGACGTCACCTTATGTGGGACCGCGCCAGACGCGTTTCGCCCCCTTACAATATGGGCTTTCCTACAGGTGCCCAAAGAGAGAAAGTTCCCTACCCGTCACGGCTGTTTAAGTACGCTGTCATCAAATCAGCCCCTGCAGATGACGGCTGCGCTCGAGTACGCCATGCCGCATACTGGTTGAGACCGTCAACGTCCAATCATAGCGCTTTTACATTATTTACGTGAGAAAATTCCGATTAATCACCCAATTTAACAATGCTGAGTCAAATTATGAATTGCTGATAAAGAACGGCATCATTTTAATAGTGACCCCTGTTTCTCTTCAACTCTCACTGCAAATACCCCTCATGACCGATCAAGACCCAAAGAACTTTTCAGACTCATCGTTACAGACCTCATTTGTCAGATCCATACAAGCTAGCGGGGCTCCGCTATAGATGGTAATGACCCATGTGGGGAATGTACCACCCTACCTCACCTCATATGGAAAGGACTGCACATTCACTACTAGCAATAGTACCATCTCATTATAATCCATACCTACATTTAAATTGTAATCTTAAACTTATAATCATTTATGCCTCTCAATTGCCCCTGTCGGCAAACAATACTAGGGAACCACCCAAAATTACGAGCATACTCCTTAGCCAGTATCGAATATAAGACTGGCCGCAGGGACAAAGAAGAGGTAAAATATTAGCGTGAGCTGAACATTTTCCTTTGTACATGAAGGTACTATTAAAAGGGACTATAGGTGTCCTGGGTATAGATAATGGTCAAGAGACATAAGGGAGGGACCGACCACAGAGCACTACTGAAAAAAGAAACACGGTGGATCTAATCTTTTTTGGCACTAAAGCACTAGAGGCTTCGATGAGCATTGGCTTTGCCCTCATTCAAATCTAATTTTACGATCATTTTAATTTTACCTTACTTTCTCATGATGAATTTATTCCATAAGCTCTATGGACCTCCACTGAGAATATAAACAAGGAAAAATGAGCCTTTAATACTCTATTATTACAGAACAACACCGCTCCAAATGTGGCTGGACGCGTATCGGTTATGAAGATACAATGGACTGTACCGATACTAACGAAAAATCTATGCATAAGCCATATTTGGAGCCATTAACTTTACGCTTATACCTGATATAGTTTTTGAAACATTCTTAATACGTATATAGTCTCGTCAACGATCAATGGATATAACTGAAGGACTACATATGATACGTACTACAAGAATCTAAGATTGCATACTTATTCGGATATTTGTCTACGCAACCTATGTTGAATTTGATTGATCCATTACTATCATCAGACCCACGATCTGGACAGCGGAGTCGGACTATTTTACTGGCACAAATAAGAGGTGTAAGTGAACATATATATACAACCACTAATTGTATTTATATCTTTTCACTAGACTAATCACCGAGATTCATTAGCCATTTACTGTGCATTGTACTGTGCAAATTTGGGACAGATACACTATTTGTTACCGCGACTATACCGCTATGTTATTCCTATGGCACAAATAAATATTCTATATGTATGGTGTGTGAGATACTAAGTATTGCTTCTACCCCATGTGGATTAACTTTATTTACACTTTTCTAAAATTTTTCTAAACGTTGTAGCTTAATATTATTGTTATTGTTTATTATATACATACAAATGTGACCCACTTAGATTGGCTTATATTTGCCTTTATTTGTGCGGTTACATGATTAATAAACTGTGACCACTGACGACCATGCCAGGGTTTGGAATTGTTTACGAATTGTCTCCTAACACCGGCTATCTCGCAGGGACTGGTGAGATTGCCGGTCACCTGATGTTACCTCAACTCCACGTAAACTATGCCACAACGCGCTTATTGGACATGACTCACGACGTATGACGGCATGGCGCTACTCCAGCGCATGACTTCCATTAGGCCGGTTGAATGGATGCAGCTATCTTAAACAGCCGGCGAGTAGGGACATTTTTCTCTCTGCTTGTGGGCACTGAAGAAGCCCCCATATTGCTAGGGGCATAACGCATCTGCTCCGGCGGTCCCCACATAAGGTCTAACATATGATGTCTGACGACACAACGATAGGATTGGTACATGACCTTTGCACCACCATTTTAAGTCTATAAGTACCGTTCATGACTAACTCCCTGTCATTGTACATGCTTATTCTTAATTTTGTAGCTTATAGATGTATTTTTAATGTTTTTAATGAGAACCCTGTATATTAGATATAAAGTTTTTTAACTGTATTTGAGTGTGCACAGTAGTTTTCCTTTTCCCCTTGAGTTTATATATATTTGACTACTGAGTGGCACCGTCTCCCCACTATAGGGGCTGACCATACGGTGCTGGGTAAATTTGTGTATATTATATATATTGCTTTCAGTCTTCCTATGGGCAAACTGTATGGGGAGGCATTTTATTACTGGGTGTGTCGTGTCATTGATACTATGTGGGAAATTTTATTATTGGGTGAGTGTGTGTCATTTATACTATAGGGAGTTTTTTGTTATATGGGGGATGTTGTGCTTGTCATTTCTATTGTGGGATATTTTATTTTATGTCTGTGTCATTTATTCTATGGGGACATTTTATTATCTATTCTGTGTGTGCCATTCATAATATGGGGGCATTTTATTATGAGGTATTTCTTTATACTTTGTGTGTCATTTATACTATGGTGGACAATTTATTTATAGGTGTGTGGTCTTTATACTATTGGAGGACATATTATTATTTTTGTGTGTCATTTATAATATGGGGGCATTTTTTATAGGGGTATTTTCTTTTATATTTTGGGGACATTTTATTATATGGCCTGGGGGGATTATTTATGCTATGGGGGACATTTTCATTATGGGGTATGTGTCCGTATAATACTATGGGGACATTTAATATATAGGTGTGGCATCATTTATTCTAGGGGATATTTTATGTAATGTGTTGGTCATGTATACTTAGGAGGACATTTTATTATAATGGGGATGAACCCAACCCCCTTTTTGAATGCACCTGGGGGTGTTTGTTGATTCCCTAGATCGGATGCCAACCCCTTACCGAACGCACTTGAAGGTTGTTGGTTTGATTTGCCAGATCGGATCACAACCGCGGGCCAAACGCAACTGAAAGTGTTGTTTGATTCGCTAGATCGGATCCCAACCCCAGGCGAACACCACCTGTAGGGTTTGGTTGATTCGCCAGATCGGATCCAACCCCGTTGCTGAACTCACTTGAAGGTTGTTGGTTTGATTCGCCAGATCGGATCCCAACCTCTGATTCCAATCTGCAGGATTTCAACTCCTGATTACCATTATATGACTTTGAAAACTTTGACTTTCCTCGTGGATGATTATTTTCTATATGCCTGTTTGAGATGGAGAGGAACTGAAGCTGGCCAGACACTCTGCTGTGACTCAGGAAAACGTGAGTTCCTCAAATGATCATATAAAAATTTTTAATGTTAAAGGTAATGTGAGTTTTGCCTTCAAGGAAATACCATCAGGCTCATTTACAAGGCGCTATCCTCTTGGGTAAAAGTACTGTTTGCGGTTCAATATCGCGTTCGCAAATGTGGGATTTTTTACCCACTAAGGGATTAGCACACAAGCGCGATATTGAATCGAGAGCGTCGGATGGCGTGGATGATTTTTTGTGTAATCTTCGCACCGATGCTGATATGGAGATAAATCGCGTTAACCATTAGCGACCTTTTTAGCACGACTTTAGCACCATATATTTGCCTAGAAAGCCTGGGTAAATCGGCTACCATGTGTTACATTTGGAGTTGCGAATATCCATTGTTTAGTTGGTGGATTCTGAGCACAGGTGTCTGTGATCCACCATTTACACTGCCTTGGTGCAACCTGTATGTGCTAGGAACACTCACTGGGGATAACTGTAGGTACCAGTCACACTTCCTATGGGCAAACTTGAATAGGGAGCATTTTATATTACATGGGTGTGTGTGTGTCATTTATACTAGGGGAGATTTTTGTTATATGGTGTGTTATTTATACTATTGGGGACATTTTATTATATGGCTGTGTGTGTGTCATTTAAATATGGGGGCATTTTATTATAAAGGTATTTTCATTTATACTTTGGTGTCCATTTATACTAGTGTACAACTTTATTATTGGAGGTGTGTGTTCATTTATACTATTGGGGACATATTATTGTATGGGTGTTGTGTCATTTTCATATGGGGGGGCATTTTATTATGGGGTTTTTCATTTCTACTTTGGGGACATTTATTATATGGGTGGGGGGTTATTTATACTATGGGGACCTTTTTATTATATGGGTGTGTGCATCATCTATACTAAAGGATATTGTATTATATATGTGTGTTGTGTGTGTCATGTATACTATGGGGGAGGACATTTTATTATATGGGGATGAACCACCCCCTTTTGAATGCCCTGGTGGTGGTTGGTTGATTCGCTAGATCGGATCCCAACCCCTGGACGAATACACCTGTGGGGTGTTGGTTGATTTGTTAGTTCGGATCCAACCCCGACTGAAAGCACTGAAAGTTGTGGTTGTTTGTGCAAGATCGGTCCAATCCCAGGCCAAACACACCTGTAGGTTGTTTGGGTTGATTCGCCAGATCGGCTCCCAACCCCCGATGATGCAACTGTGGAGTGTTGTGTTAATTCGCTAGTTCGGATCCCAACCCCTTTTCTGAAAAACACCTGAAAGTGTTGCTTAAATCGCCAAATCGGATCCCAACCCCTGGCTGAATTTACCTGTGGAGTGGTTGGTTGATTCACCAGATTGGATCCTAACACCCGGCCTTATTTCACCTTAGGGGTGTTCGTTGATTCCCAGATCGGATCCCATCCTCTGTCTAATGCACCTTTCCCAGAGGGAAAGGATGCAGTAAGTCTAACCTGAATGCTACACACACTGGGCAGAGAACATCGGGCCCATGACTGTCCTTACCCAGCTCAGGTTAGGTACCGAACTAACAGCCTCAAACCAACACGTTGGATTACTAGATGTTTTGGAGATAAACTATCCAAACCCTGGATTCCAATCTGCAGGATCTCAACCTTCCGTTACCATTATATGCCTTTGAAAACTTTGACTTTCCTCCGGGATGATTATTTTCATATGGACTGATTAGAGATGGAGAGAGAAACTGAATCTGGCCACCACTCTGCTTTGACTCAGGAACCCGTGAGTTCTCAAATGATCATTTTAAATTTTTAATGGTAATGTGATTTTGCCTTCAAGGAAATACCACCAGGCTCATTTACCAAGAGGCCGCTATCTCTCTGTTAAAAGATTCATTCGCGTTCAATATCGCGTTCGTGAATGTAAGATTTACCCACTACTGGATTTAACGCAGCTATTTGCTATTAAACGCAATATTGAATCGAGAGTGTCGGATCCGGATGTTTTTTGTCTAACCCTCGCATCCCGCTCTGATAGGAGATAAAGTCACGCTAACCGTTAGCAACCTTGTTAGCGCTACTTTACCCATATTTTGCCTAGCAAGTCTGGGTAAATCGCCTACCATGTGTTACATTAGAGGTGCGAATGTCCCATTGTTTGATAACTATAGTGTAAGTTTTTTTTTTAAAAAGTACCTGGACAAGGAGGTGGAATTGTTAACTTCTACCTCCCAATATAATTTTTACATTAGCAGCAGCATAAGAAAACTTCTTCTCCAGGCTTCCCAAGTGCTTCGTACTATCTTTAATAAAGTAAGGCCCAGGGCACTAACCTGGCAGAAAAGCTGTATGTGCTTTAGCTCTCAACAACCAACATTTTCACATGGCTAAACACAAGCAGGAATTATATTGCTGAACCTTTGCAATGACTCACAAATTTACCTAGAGATATGATTTAAGAATCATTTTGAATGTAAGGTGTAGTCTTTTTAAATTTGTTTTAAAGAAATTGGAGACCACAGTTTAAATTGTTAGGCTGTCACCATCTGACCCAATTACTTTGCTACAAATGTTACATACATAATTTCGTTGGCAAAGCAATACTGTCCGTTATCAAAATAAACGGTGAATATTGATGTAATTGAAAAGTGTATGGCCAGCATAAAGCAAATAAAAAACTAAACACAATGGAGCCGGGAGGAAGAGGACCTGCATCCCATTCCCAGAGCATCTGCAATCAGCTGTTTTTAAACAGAAAAGTTCTGCCTGTTCAGTACTGGTCTTTTAAACAGCTGATCATTACTGCATACATATGATCAGCTGTTTAAAAACGGATGCTCTGGGAGGAGGGTGGTCTAGGGACCCAGTCTGCAATTTTGCGGGGGGTGTATGCACCTGTTCCTATTCTTAGGAACACAAAAATAGCCACTATAGAGTTAAACCTTTGAATCAAAACATGTGTATTCATCCAGAATAACTGTAGAAAATAGTCACATCTATTAAATTAAATTCCATCTCTAGGCATAAAAGAACCATCAATAATTATAGCACAAAAATGTATACATTCTCACATTAGCATAAAATCCCTTTACGAATCAGTAAGTTCATATAAAAATTCCTATTAATCATTTGGAGAGGGAAAAATCCTAGATAAAAGCTTCATTAGAGGATAAAATCATAAATTCCAGAGCGAATCAATACCACCATCAATGCCACCCTCAAATATCCATAATCCCTTTTAGACTTATTCATTATTGAGTTATTGAATCTATCAGAATCAATAGGATGTTAATCAATCAAAATAGTTCATGGTTCCAAGTGGAAATAAAATGCTTACTGGGAGATTCAATAAAAGTTTCTTATCATTAAAATGGTGCTTTTTCCCCAACCAATCAAATCTTATCTAACATTTGAAAGCTAATGTCTGATTGTGGGGCAAAATTAGCACCATTTTTAACAATAAGATGTTTTATTGAATTTCCCTGATAATCGTTCAAAGGGTACAAAAACATATACTAGTGCAAATAGCCTCTTATGCAACTTTGGCATAATCTGGTCTGAGAGTGTTATGCTTTTCAGCCATAAATCTCCCCTATATGCGCCACTTGTGGCATATTAACCATTAAAAAGATTTGGGGGAAAGATCCCAAAATCCTTACAGTAAATCACACACTTTGGCCTCAAGTGTGTGAGTGCTGTAAGATTCTGGGATCTTTTCACCAATTCTTTGAAGCTTTCTATTTTATTACCCTAGCACCACCGATTATTGGATAACAAAGCCTTTTAGTGACTGTGCACCCCACCCTGTTTTGTTTGCATATGGGCTATTTTAGAGAGAAGAGCACAGTGGGCTATGAATCTCAAACTGCTGAATGCAAGTAAACAGTGAGTCCTATAGTACAACAGTAAAATCTTAGCTCAAAATGGAAGAAATGTAATGCCAAAGCTGTTATGAAGGTACATTGACAGAAGATGGCGTGCAATGCTTTTTTTTAAATCCTCCAACGCAAACCAAAGTAACACTTGGAGCAGCTACTTAAAAGCCTGGACAACAAAAAAACCTGGGGTTTATGAAATTGTAACTGTTTTTTATTCCTTTTGATTGCATTTGACTATTGATAGAATGTAAGTATTTCCATGTCAGTTTAAAGGACTGTCTAACCCCCCCAACTGAATTTTCCCCAATGCTGACACACTGCAGTGTTTAAATTACCCTAACCTTTCTCTTCTTCGTATGTTGTTGTCTGCGGTGGCCAAAATACAGTACAAGGAAACTGTGGCACGGGGCACGGAAGGGGGTGGGGCATGTGTCTGCATAATCGTGGGGGTGGGACTAGGCTTTATGGTGTGGCGAGGTTTATTAGATCAACGGACTTGAAATTTTTTTTAGTTTTTTTTTTTTTTTTTTCTTTTTTTTTTTTTTTTTTTATTTCTAAGAGACGTTTCGCATCATCCGACGGCCTTCTCAATTCGAATGACTTGTAAGATCGTTGCAATTATACCCGGAAAATCCCAATTAGCATATCACAGCCAGTGTTAAGGGTGTCTTGGATAGTGGCTAAGAGGTGTTTAGGACGCCCAGATAAGGTGTCAAAACAGCATGGTACTGAAGACGTTGGTGTCGAACCCCCCACCTCTTTTTAGGCTTGGTTTTCTTTTATTTTTACATAAATGGCCCCTCCTTACCCTCTCTTGAACCAGTCACATTCCTTTGCCAATATGTTTAACATTACAACTTCAAAGGTATGTCCTTTATCCTTAACATGCAGGTACACAGTTGAGTCGGGTACCTGACGCCAACTGTCTGCCATTACAATGCTGTTTTTGACTTCCTTACTCTGACGTTCCTACTACACCTCTTACCACTATCCAACACGCCCTCAGGGGTGTCCTAGGTGTTTTTGGCACCTAAAATACTTTGAATGCCACTCCTAGACCGAGCGGTGCCAGCTTGTCGCCGCCCGGGGCAAAGTGGCATGGCTTAATATGTGGGCGTGTCAAATTTCATAAAGATATTTTGAAAAATAGTTTATTTATACACTTCTCTATTTTTAGAAAACACTAAAAACATGTTGTGCAACTGGTACATTAACATTAGAAAGCCCTACCAAAAGGCCAAAAGATTTGTAAGCCCTGCTACCACTCAAGGTAGACTCTTTCAGCAGGGCCATACTATTAATCTAGATATTATTTTATATATAGATTATATATAATTATATAGATTATTTATCTATCTCTGCTATCTATCTATCTATCTATATTATGTATCTATCTATCTCTGCTGTCTCTTCTATCTACTATCTCGCTATTTATATATCTATCTACCTCTGATATTTATCTCTCTGCTATCTATCTATCTACCGTATATACTCGAGTATAAACCGTCCACCGAGGTAAAAGTACCTTTGTTTTAGTAAAAAGGAGGAAAACCACACAGACTCGAGTATAACCGAGGGGTAGTATTTGCCGCTAAAGATGTTTGAAACTACCACCACCCACATGCTTTATTGCTGGGAGTTTTTGTTTTCAAATCTTAAGTTGCAAATACTTACATAGAGTAAACCTTCTTTATTTGTGCATACTGTATCACAATATAGGAGGATTTACCCCTATTTGCAAGTCTTTGCCAATTAAGATGTTTGAAAACTACAATCCCAGCAATAAAGCATGCTGGAGTTGAGTTTTTCAACATCTTAAGTGGCAATACTTGAAAATAGGGTAAATCCTCCTTTATTTTGTGTCTGTCTATCTGTCTATCTATCTATCTATCTATCTTATCTATCTACTGATATTTTAGCTATCTCTGCTATCTATCTATCATCTCTGCTATTATTCTCTATCTCTTCTTCTATCTTCTATGACTATCTATCTATCTATCTATCTATCTATCTTCTATCTATCTATCTACTATCTCTCTACCTGTCTTATCTATCTATCCTCTATCCTCTATCTCTGCTATCTACTGTCTATCTATCTCGGCTATCTATCTATCCCTCTATCTATCTATCTCATCTCCTCTATCATCTATCTATCTATCTTCATCTATTATCTATCTCTGCTATCTATCTATCTATCTATCTCTGATATTTATCTATCTCTGATATTTATCTATATCTGCTACCTATCTATCTATCTATCTATCTATCTATCTACAACTAATCTATCTATCGCTATTATCTATCTATCTCTATTATCCATCTATCTCTGCTATGTATTATCTATCTATCTCTGCAATCTATAATCTATCTCTGATATTATCTATATCTATTTATCTATGCTGTCTATCTAATCTATCTATCTATCTCTGCTATCCATCTATCTCTGCTATCTATCTATCTATCTATCTATCTATCTCTGCTATCTATCTATCTATCTATCTCTGCTATCTATCTATCTATCATCTTGCTATCTATCTAGCTATCTATCTCCCTTCTATCTTCTGTCTATTATCTATCTCTTGCTATTTTCTATCTCTGTTATCTATCTATCTATCTCTGCTATTTATGTGTCTATCTCTGCTATCTATCTATCTATATTATCTATCTATCTATCTATCCTATCTACTATCTATCTCTCCTATTCTTCTATCTATCTCTCTTACTTCTATCTGATCTATCTGCTATCTATCTGCTTATCTACGTGCTAGCTATCTCGTTTGCTATCTATCTATATCGAGCTATGTATCTCTCGCTATCGTATCTATCTCTGCATCTATCTATCTACTATCTATCTCTCTAATCTCTGCTATCTATCTTATTATCTATCTCTGCTATCTATCTCTACTATCTATAATCTATTATCTATACTATCTCTACTATCTTCTATCTATCTGCTATCTCGCTATTCTTATTCTATCTTCCTATATTACCTCTCTTGATTTCATCTCGCGTATCTCTGTACGCGTATAACCGTTACCTAGTTAGTAAAGGAACCACGACTAGTATACCGAGTTATTGCTAATGTGAACTATCCATGCTTATCTGAGTTTAGTTCCTCATTGCATACTTACATAAGAGAACTTTTTAGGCTATGGCCATAGGATCCCTATTTCAGTATTCATTGGTGGAACTACAAATTCCATCAATACCTGGTGGGTTTCACTTATGCTATATAGGAACTCATTCTACTATTTCTATCTATCTATCTTCTCTTATCTCTTTATCTAGTCTCTTCTCTGTTACTATTCTGTTCTATCTCATACCTTTTCATTTCAGCTCGTCACCTCTATCCCTGATCTCACTCGTATCTCATCTATCTCTCTATCTCACTCCTCAGCTCTATCTAATCACTGTATATGATCTATTAGCTCTGATTACTATCTCGAATCTTATCTATCTATCATCTATCTTTTCTACTACTACTAACCTTCGCTATTATCTTCATACCATCTATCTGTGTACTATCTTACTACTCTGAATCTATAGCTTATCTCGATATTATCTTGCTATCTTATCTATGCGATCTATCTAATTCTATCTAATCTACTCTTCTTCTGTCTCATGCTATCGCTGCTATCTATCTATCTTCTATCGTCTATCTACTCTTATCCCTTTCTATTCTGTGCTATCTATCTATCTATCTATACCTTCTATCTCTGTCCTATCTATCTATCTACTGCATTTATCTATCTGTATCTTCTATCTCTGCTTTATATATCTATCTCTGTATCTACTATATCTATATACTCTATCTATCTATCTATCTATCTATCTATCTATCTTATTATCTATTAGCATCTATCATCGTTCTATTATCTATCCTCTATCTATCCTCGCTGTATCTATCTTCTGCTAGTACATTATCATCTATCTCTGCATGCTATTATTCTATCTCGATAGCTATCTAGATCTCTTGTATCATCGCTATCTATCTAAATCTTCTAAACCTGCTATCTATCTATCTATCATCTATCCTCTGCTATCTATCTTATTTGCTATCTACTACTATCTATCTATCTATCTATCTTTATCTATCTATCTATCTATCCTCTATCTTCATCTATCTATGTCGCTATTAATCTATCTCTTACTATCTATCTATCTGATTATCTATCTGGACCTTCTATCTATTATCATCCTATCTATCCTATCTATCTACATCTAATTACTCCTTCCCCTATCACTTCTCGTCTATCTATCTATCTTATCTATCTTTATTGTGCTGCCTGTCTATCTGTCTATTATCTTTATCTATCTCTGATCTATCTCCTATTTGAGATCTCATCTCTGCCTTTATCTACATCTTGCTTTATCTTCACTAGCTTTATCATATTTCTATCTACTTCTATCTATCTATCTATCTATCTATTACTTCTCTCATCTTCACTATAATCTATCTATCTATCTATCTATCTATCTATCTATCTCTGCTATCTATCTGTCTATCTATCTATCTCTGCTATCTATCTATCTATCTATCTATCTATCTTCTATCTATCTATCTATCTATCTATCTATCTATCTATCTCTGTCTGTGTGTCTATCTATCTATCACTCCATGTATCTACCTATCTATGTCTATTTACCTACCTATCTACCTTTGTATCATCTATCTATCTATCTATCTAACTTTCTATCTACCTACCTATCTACCTTTGTATCATCTATCTATCTATCTATCTATCTATCTATCTATCTATCTCTGTCTGTCTATCTATCTATCTATCTATCTCCCTACCTACCACTCCCCCTGTAGCCAGCAGGTTATCTTGCATCTTCTGTCTATCTATCTTCTCTATCTCTGCATCTATTGTTCTATCTATCTATCTATTCTATTATCTTCTATCTATCTATCTATCTATCGATCTATTATCTATTCTATGTCTCGGCTATCTAATCTCTCTCTGATGATATCTATCTATATCTGCTATGTATCGCTGCTATCTATCTATCTCGCTGATCGATCTATCTAGGCAGTCTATCTGATCATCTCTCTATCTATTTTAAAACTCATCTATCCTTCTATTCTATCTATCTATCTATCTATCTATCTATCTATCGCTCTATATATCTCGTCTGTGTGTATATCTATCTATCAAATACCAGGTATTTATACCTATTCATGTCTATTACTACCTATCTACCTGTATCTATATCTATATATTATATATTAACTTTCTATCTACCTACCTATCTACCTTTGTATCATTCTATCTATCTATCTATCTCAGGGTGGTCTGTCTATCTACTCTCCCTACCTACCACTCCCCCCTGTAGCAGCAGGGCAGTCCGACCCTGCTGTCAGAGGAGTTTTCAGCACTGATAAAAGAATTTAGCTGGCAACTGAATTTTTTTTTAAAATACCCTTACTGTAACTTTGTCTCCTGTCTTCGCCCGAGTGTGATGAGAAAGATAGGGATACCCCACATGCTAGGAGGGTAGTACAGCTTGTAGAAGAACGAACACACACACACACAACCACACCACACACACCTACCCGAACAACACACACACTACCCCGAACCGGTGCTCCTGATTCCCGCTGAGTCCCGCTTGCCTTCTCCGGCGCTTACCCGAACTTCTGGCGCTGCTGAGTCCCGCTCGCAACCTCACGGCGCACTCAATTTTGCCGGGAGGGAAATGCCGCCTTTTTTTTTTTTTTTAAAATAAGCACACTACAATGCCCCATGAGCAACTTTTTCAATTGCGTCATGGTAGGAGCGGCGCTGCACGCCTTAACACCTGGCTTGTGATATGCTAATTGGGATTTTCAGGGTACAAATTGCCACAGATTCTTGTACAAGTCATTCTGAATTGAGAAACCACCGGATGACTAGCGAAACGTCTTCAAGAACTAAACTTCAAGTCCAGTTGATCTAATTGAATACAACAGATATACCATGACCTGGATGAATGAGAACCTTCACAAGCATCATTTACTCTAATACAATTGTCAATTTCAGGTTTTAAACAAGATTGCTTTCTTCCTTCACTTGCAGCCATTTTCTCTTTCTGACACAAAACAGGAAAATGGTGATGTGCGCTGTCACACATCACCTCACAGCGACATGGCAGGAAATAGTGATTGTTTATAAATATGCCCCACAGATTTGGATAATAATTATTATGGCCCCACAAAGTTATATCTGTTGTATTCAATTAGATCAACTGGACTTGAAGTTTAGTTCTTGAAGGCGTTTCACTAGTCATCCGACTGGCTTTCTCAATTCAGAATGACTTGTACAAGGATCTGTGGCAATTATGTACCCTGAATCCCAATTAGCATATCACAGCCGGTGTTAAGGGCTATTAGATAGTGGCTAAGAGGTGTTAGGAACACCCGAGTAAGGTGTCAAAACAGCATTGTACATGGCAGACAGTTGGTGTCGAACCCCCCCACCTCTATTTAGGCTTGGTTTCTTTATTTTCACAAATGGCCTCCTTATCACCCTCTCATGACCAGTCATGTTCCTTTGCCAATATGTTAACATTACAATCTTCAAAGGTATGTCCTTTATCCTTAAGATGCAGGTACACCGGCTGAGTACTGACCCGAGGAATTGCTCTTCTGTGCTGGGCCATACGTTGATGCAGTTGCTGTTTGGTCTCCCCACATACAAATCAAGCATCTTTCACTGCACGGCACTGCGTATATGATGTGCCTTTTCTTGTGTTTCGGTATTGGGTCTTTTGGTGTACCAATTGCTGCCTCAGTGTTTGTTCATTTTAAACAGACAGGATACGGTGTTTTTTTGAAATTCTTCTTAATTCTCAGAGACCCCTGCTACATATGGGATGACCATGTTTCTTTCTTCTGTCTTGCTTTTCTCTTCATTGTTTGGTATTCGTTGTTCTTTCTTTCCTCTACTTCTTTTGACAAGCCCAGTTTGGATATCCACAAGTTTTAAGGCTCCTCTGAGATGTTTATTTCTTTAGCCTTCGCCTAGTGCTAGTGGGGATGTTCTCAGCTCTGTGTTTCAGGTTCTGATGACACTTGATGCATAAAGGTGACTGTGTGGGAGTCAAAAAATCAAAGAATCAGGGGGGGGATACTGATCGGCTGTGGGGTTAGAGGAGGTGTGTGTAAAGAAAAGTGTAGTTTTCATGTAAAGGGCCGCGTACTCCAGGGAGTTCAAGCCACGTTTTGTCTTACGTCTACCAAGAACGTCCCCCAAAAGCCAGTGTGTTGTGGTGTGTGAGTACGCAATTCTTCCCTTGTATATTTGAGTGTTGAATGGGTCTGAAGCCGTGCCTATGATGTTGAAATCTGGGAAAGGATTGAAAATCGTGGCATGTGCTGTGGCATAAGTGGATGGGAGTTTACCCAAAAAGGTGGACCTCCAATGGTGTCATAACCGATTGCGGGGACAACTATGCCCTATTAAAGGGATAAGGGTGGGGGGGGCAGGAAGGGGGGGGGTGTAGGCCCAACAGAGTCGGTCTATATGTGCGTGAATATTGTGAGTGTGCTGTAGATATGTTCGGGGGGGAGGGGCAGTCCACCGTGTATCTATTATGAGATTGGCCTTTATGCCGGGGAAGGAGGGGAATTTGAAACCTCTGGCAAACCCACCTGGGGTATAAAGAAAATGAATGGCAATAGGTTGGACAAAATGAGGTATGATCCTTAAGGGGTGCCGAGCGCGCGGTTTTGTGTCTCCGAAGCCGTCACATGTAAAAAGAAAATAGGGCCAAACGGTAGTAAAAAGTGTGAAACGAAGGAGAGCCCAAGCAACCTGCCAAGGAGGTGGTGCTTTGATAGACTTATCCCTGTCGGGTTGTTGGAAAAGGGTGGTAGGTCAGGCCATGAGCAATCCCAGTAGGAACCACAACCAAGGTCTTTCTGTGTTGGAGATCGTTAAACTGCTAAAGAGTTACAGGGGATGCTGGAAACCATAACGTGTTATTAGGTAAGAAAATCCGTGCAAAAAACAGGTCCAACAGACCTCCTTGATAGTGTGATATCAGGTGAAGAGGTAGGGTGGTCAGCAGAGGAAATCAGTAGCGAGAGAGGAAAAAACACGACAAACATAGGTGGCTTCTGCACCAAGCTGCTATCGGTCCATCTTGTGGGGGGAAATCCTTCAAAAAGGGTTCTGAAAGTGTGAAATAGCTGTGAGAACTTACCCAACCAATGGGTCGCAAAGAAGAGGGAATGGCTAAGGGAGCTGTATAGGAATGCGTGCCTTTTGAATGTGTACAAGTTGGATGCTGCGGGAAAGAGAGTCTTAGGGTGCCACCGAGTCCTATTGAGGGAAACGTTTATATCCATAGATGCGAGGGTACTAGAATGCGCAGGGGGAATCACGAGCAACACATACAAGGAAAAGCAATGGAGCAAAACAATTACACGAAGGGAAGGGTTCAAAGTGCACATAAATTCATGCGCTATAAGTAGTAAGCTGGGGGAGGATCCTAAATACTGCGTTCAAATATTGTACGGCGGAGGTATCCACGGGTAAAAAGGGAAAGGGGAGAAAAAGTACGCGTCAAAGAGGTGTTTTAGTCAATAACGGACCAGGCGCGGGATAACCCTGAGTATGAAGATAGTCGGGAGTGTAAGAGTACACGGTGGGGCATCGGCCCTGGTCTGCCGGGAAATGTAAGAATCGGGAAGCGGTCTTGGAGGAGGGTTAAGGGAGCTGTCCTTTCCGTGGGGGTACAAGGAGGAAGAGTGAGAAGGGAGGTGGAGCACTGGGTAAGTCGAGAGGCAAGATCCTTGAAGTCGAAGTAGTGAGAATTTCCGTCACATAACTTGAACGGTTAGTAATTGGTGAATGAGGGCGGCGGTGGCTCCGCTGCTATATCACCCCAGCAGATGTCGTGAGGGAGTTAGGGCAAAGGCAACCCGGAGGCAAGGACGGTCCAATTTCCGGGCTGGGGGCAAGGGTGCCCGGGGAGACGAGATAAGGGGGAGAGAAATAGAAAAGAGGGTGATGAACGACAAAGGGCACACCAGAATGAAGATCGTTTTTGCCAACCCCTTGGCGTTGCTCGCAGGGGTGATGGCTAGAATGGGTGATTTGCGAGGAGCGCAAGCAAAAGGTAAATTTTCACAGATTTGAGGGTTGTGTGCCAGGTTACCTGATGTGAAGGCCGGAGGGCCATCGGAATGTGGGTGAGATGGTGAACATGTAAAATTGAGCCAGTTCAAATGCGGGGGGCTGTTCCCTCATACGAATAAAAATCAATGTCCGAGGGGCCCACACTGGTGTGGGCGGTGCGCACGGTGTTTTTTGCGCTCGGCGATGCGTCCGCGATTTTTTACTAAAAAATGAAAATCCTCAAGAAGGCGAAAATTCTGCGAGTTTCTCCGACAATGGAGCCCGGAGTGCGCATGGGTGATTTTGTGCCGGTGTTCGTTTGGGGTACCTGGCATGCGGGTCCGACGCGGGGCATTTGGTTTCTCGTGGATGGCATGCCAAGCAAACGCATAGTGTTTCACAATACATCGAGTGGATTAAAACGGCAAAATCGCAACACACAAAAGGAGCACAGATCGGCGAAAACGGCTGCACGGGGTGTATGAGCGCTATTCCTGGGCTTGCAGTGTATTGGCCTCGCCGTGCACGAAGCAAACCAAATTGGCGTATAGTAAAGAGCGGCGCGCTAGTTCAATCCAGTTAGGGGAGGGGGCTGAAATAAAGTGTATCATGGGTAATAGGAGAAGTCGCAATCTTAGCCTTAAAGGGCAAACGACGGGTATGCCTCAAAAATAGGTAAGTCCGATATCGACCATCCCATGGGTGCTACTGACACAAAAACATGTGAAGCGTCCCAATTTGCTCTTAGCAGCGCCTGAGAGCTCCCGAGCCACTGGGAAGAAGAAATCGCTATCACAGAGGAGAGAAGACATGATATAAAGTATCCACTAGTCGCAAGGGCAAGGCCACACTGCAGTGCAACAATTGCGTGTGCGTTTCTGGTGGTGATTTTCAATGCGATTGCTCATGTCTAGTTGCTGAATTTTTGTATGGAAATGCCCATGTAATTGCCAATAGACATGAGGAATCGCATGCCTTTAGACCAATACAGAAAACAGATTTTGCAATCCGCAACGCACCGATTCGCAAATGTCGGTGCGGTGTGCTGATTTCTATACAATTTAAAAAATCAATTGCAAGTGTCTAACATAGTTAAACACCAGGGCATGTAGTTGGATGTCCTAGCACCTCACAGTTGTGTGAGTAGCAGGAACAGAGCTCACAAGT
>JAACNH010004949.1:0-22122 GCA_019447015.1 Hymenochirus boettgeri | reverse complement strand
CTCGTGCAGCCCTTCTCCCCCCTCCCTCCCCTTCCTCCCCCTCCCTCTCCCTCCCTATCCTCCCTCTCCCGATTCCCTCCCCCTAGCGTGAAATGTTAATATGTAAGATTCCCCCTGGGCTCTCAGCCACAACCGCTATATTTTTATCTTTATAAAGCTCCCCAAACTCTTACTTACCTCCCTCTTTCCTCCGCTGCACTGAATGACTGGCAGCCACGTCCGTGATTGGCTGCCGCTCAGCCAATCACAGACGCGGCTGCGGTCCCCGCCCCTCTGCTTGATTTTCTCGCAAGCAGAGGGCCGGGGGTGCGGGGAGGAAAGGGGGAGGTAAGTAGAGTTTGGGGGCTTTTAAAAAAAAATATAGCGGTTGGGGCTGTGAGCCATGGGGAATCTTATATTAAAAATAATTTAGGGTGGACATGCCCTTAACTAAAAATGTTAAGTTTATAGAATTAAACTACAAGAATAGAGAAGAGCCTTGCCTGGCTGCTGTCCGTCATCTATCTATAACTGTTTTTCTACCGTCTTCTATCTGTCTGTCGTCCAGTCTATCTATCTATCTATATTTCTCTTTCTCTGTCTGTATATCTTCTACTATCTATCATCTACTATCTATCGACTATCACTATCACTATCATCTATCGATCTATCTACAGTATCTTATTGTCTCAGATAGGCAGATAATGAGGGAGAGAGAGAGAGAGATAGAGAGATAGAGAGAGAGAATAAGATAGGCAGATGATAGATGGATAGATAGATAGATAGAAAAATAGATAATAAGATAGACAGATATGTTATTATGAGATAGATAGATCATCTATCTGTGTATCTTATTATCAATCATTATAATCTATATCTATCTCATAATAAGATATATCTGTCTATCTTATTATAATCTATCTATCATCTAAACTGTAAAGCTGACTGTAAAGCTGATTTTGAATGTCAGGACTGGCTGTAAAGCTGGTTTATGAACTGGAGGGCTGACTGTAAAGCTGGTTTGTGAACTGGAGCACTGACTGTAAAGCTGGTTTGTGAACTGGACCACTGACTGTAAAGCTGGTTTGTGAACTGGAGGGCTGACTATAATGCTGGTTTGTGAACTGGAGGACTGACCGACACTGGCTAATGAACTGAAGGACTGACTGACACTGGCTAATGAACTGGAGGGCTGACTAACATTGCTAATGAACTGGAGGGCTGACTAACATTGCTAATGATCTGGAGGACTGACTAACCCGGGGCTGGCTAATGAACTGGAGGGCTGGCTAATGAACTGGAGGACTAATGAACCGGAGGACTGACTAACACTGGTCTGGCTAATAAACTGAAAAAAAAGGTGTTGAACATAATGTACAAAATAACAGCGAAGATACCAGTATACAGTATGAACAAATAAGTACAGCCATATCAGCCATATGCATGGCCTAAAAAACAAGAGTAGTTAATGTACTACACAAATAACAACGGTATAATTAATTTACAGTGGCTTTTAACAGGTTAAAACATGAGGACAATATAGCACAGATGGTTCATGGAAGTAAACCGATAAGTGGACTGAGTTAAAGTAAATCTGGTTGCTTTTTTAACCCTACTAGCTGAGCTGGAATGATTGTGTTGGTATGAATCACTTGTTGTTCGACCCCAACACTGCTTTCCCCTTAGAAGCCTCTACTTTAAAGGCTTGAAATCTGACACAGGTCAAGGAAAGTGTAATTGCAATAACAAAGTGGTCACTAACGAAAAAGATGTGAAGAAGTAAAGACTGTATGTAAGATTGCAGAGTGTCATAACTGATGTGGCTTTAAAGTGAAAGGCAGATGGATGATTATTTTGAAATGGCACTTACACTGCAAGTTGTTGAAATAAATAGGTTATTGTACTGCAACAACAACCCTGGTTGCATTTCTAGCAATTGCATATTTAAGAATTCCAGGTGGAACACAGAGGAAAGAAAATTGATAATAATAAACTTATTTGTTGTTAAACCCCCTTGGAAACATCTTAATGGTGCTCAGACACCCCACCCTGCCAAAACTCATTTCAGTAGGTACCCACCATCTAAGCCCCACCCAAGATTAACGCATAATCCATGCATACAGATACACACATGTATACAGTCAGACACTTTTGCCACACAAACACATGCATCTCACAGAACCACACCACTCATGAAAACAGTCAGACACACATGCATACAACAAGTCATGTCACTATTAAGTGTTTTTGTCACTTGTTAACCTCTCAAAACCCTCTGACATCATTGTGCTCCCTCAATTCAAAACAACACATTTCTGAGAGATTGTAATTATTTCAGGGAGTCAAGGAGCTGCTATTAAAATCAGGGAGACTCCCTGAACTTCAGGAGAGGTGGGATGCCTGGGTCCTGATCCTGGATTTTATTCTAAAATAAGCATGTGAAGTAAACTAGTGATGCCGTAAGTATAACAACATGGTCCACCACATAGCAACGCCTGTAAGATAACAAAATGGCTGCCACAAGGCCACAGTTGGCATCTACATATGATACAACTGAGTAGCAAAAAAAAAAAAGGGTTTAAAAAGTGTAAAATACTCAATGGGTAAAGGTGCAATATCACTATTTGGTGATACTGCCCCTTTATAAATAAGCCCCTAAGGGTTAGGCCACACTAGCGCGTTTTTCACGCGTTTGCATGCGTGTTTTGTGCTCGCGATTGCACATGGATGGAAATGGAAAATCGTGGGAATCGTGGGAAAGAGAAAATTCGCACGATTTCCAATGCACATGCGATTACACTTCCGTTCGCGTTTTGGTAACGCATGTGTCATTATTTTTGGTGCGTTAACTCATGCGTTTCCATAACGCCAAAACGCATGTCCAAAACACACGCACCAAACGCAAAATGCACAAGAATATGCACACAATCGCGTGTAATAACTCTGTGATTTTGTGCGCGATTCCTGTGCGTTGCGTAGCGGCCTCAGCCTTAGTTCTTTGACTAGTAGATTGGGTTGCTTGAGCAAAAATCTTAATTTAATGCTGCAAATAGAAATTTGAATGCAAGAAAATGGCCATGATAAAAAATGTTTATTATAATAAGTATAAAAATATCACTGCCTCAACATCTGGGGTTCTATATAGCCTGCCTAGTAAATTCTTAAAATGACTAACATTACAATCATTACCTGACAATCCATACTGTGAACAGATTTTTTTATTTGACTCATTTTATTTATGACTGTTCTAGGAAAGTGAATTCACATCAATGCTGCCAGTCCAAGGTGTTTTTAACCCTTTGTAATGCAAACAATCTTAACATTGCGGGAAAAAAGTCCTATGTGTCCCAGTTACATTTCCCACCTATCTTAACATAGTACTCTTCACAAATTAATCTTTTTTATTAGAGGGAAATTTATTTTCTTGGTTACTTTTCCCACAGTCGAATGTATATGACTGATTCGGTACTGTAGGTGTGTTAAGTTTCCAGGATGTCAGCTGGAATTCATTTCTGCTGGGAAATATTTTTTGTAGTTCACTTGGAGCCCTTAATAAGTAAAAAGCACGTTTGACTCCATTTTAACGCATTTATATCTACAGTACAATACAGTAATTATAAAGCTATTGCACTGAGATTGGTAAAATAGTGTACATGTAATACCTCTGCCTATTGTGCTTTCTGAAAGTAAAAAAAAAAAGAGATGAAGAAAGTGGCATTAAACAGAAGGTTTCCTGCTGTTCACCCATCTCTGCCCTTTAATGCTCTAGGGAACTACTTGCTGTGTCCAGATATTTATGAACCTAGCAAATATCTTTGAGGTAAAACAAAGGGGAGGTAAGGAGGGAGGGGGGAGGCAAGTTTGCTAATCCTGCAGGAGGACTTTGTATTTAAATATAACTCAAAGACTTTCACGCCTTGGTAAGTGTATAGGAGACTGTGTTCCGCCACACACACAAATTTGTTGCATGATGCCTGAGCGGGTGACAAAAGGCCATTTCAGGCAATAACCACACAAGTGTAGCAGTTGGTAAGTTGACCCACAGTGTTCATGACGGAAACATTGCAGGAACCAGAAATCAGAAGGTAAGAACAGGAGGACGAAAATGTACTAGAAAGACATTAGATTGAACGACAAACAAGACAATTTTTACATCAGACAGAATACTGACTGTTAAATGAGATCTCTCTGATGTGAAATAAAATGGTGCTGCTCATATTTCACTTACGATCACATGGCCCATTTAAAACTTCAAAATTGGGATGAAATTCCCGTTGTGTGCCATCCATTTTATGTCCGATTCTGTCGGTCATAACAAAAATTTTCAGCAATATTCAGTCCGATTGACTGAAATTTCATTTGCGGTGGTTGATCAGGCCAAATGTCGGAACGTGTGTACACAGACTAAATAGTGTATGGCTATAGCATTACACAGAGCACTCTGGCAACAACTCCCTTTAATAACTCATTCTGTCTAATCGCATATATACACAAAATACAGTATTGTACAAGTCACAATTTAGCTGACAGCACAGAAGCAGTAACTTAGAAAGAAATGGATGTAAATAAAATAGCTTAATTTAGAATTAAGAAATCTGAAATATGAAACCTTTAAAGACATAACAAAACACATCAACACCCTGGATTGCTGCCATATTATACTCAAGGTTTCATATCTCTGCTTCTCTGAAATGTCAACAGGGCAGTAAATCTGAGGTCTACCAGACTCATTGGCAGTGTAGTGCCCTGCTTTGATTAGCTGGCTGCAGGGGAAGTTGGTCTATGCATGGTCGAGCAAACCCTGTTGACCATCAACCCGGAGAGAGATAAATGTGAAAATTCCATTGATTGTGGTAGCATCTGCTTCTTTGCACAATGTGAGCAAACATATTAAAATGAAACACTTTAGAAGATTAAAGAGTATCAGCTATTAAAATACGCCCTAATGAGACTTTGATTCAGGCACCAATTCACTAAGCCTTAAAGTTAGAAAGAATGCTAGTAAGCATGCTACCTTAAATAGCTTAACTTCATAAACTAACATGCAGTAATTTGTAGCCTGCCTATCAAGACATTTAGATGGTTAGTGGCTGGACGCGATGTCTCATCAATCACAGACGCCGTAGCCGGTTTGGCCCCTTCTGCTTGTTTCCAAGGAAAGGAAGCTAACCAGAAGGAACTGAGGAAAGCAGGCTGGTAAGTAGGTTTACAGACCTTTGAAATGTAAGAACCTTGAGAAGCCAAGGTTGTGGGGTACTTGGCATTAAGAAAAGTTTTTTTGGAGGGGGAAAAAAGTGGATCATGTAACACCGTACAGTAAATTATAAGGATATTATAAGTCCTTGAGGAGGTTCATAACAATATAAAAGCAGATCCCCAGGATATCAGCCCAAGTCACTGACTTTAATTAAAAGCAAAGGATGGTGGTTGTTAAATAGGGGGGTAACATAAGATTGGAGTGTTGAGAGCTGGTTTTTTTTACAAACACACTATGGAAAGGGGCACCTATATTATAATAGCAAACAATGACTTGTTATCTACAGATATAGTCCTCTACTTACCAATAAGGTATAAATCAATGTCAATTGTTAAATCTGGTGTACTGGTTCAGGGATGAAGGCGATAAGTGCACATAGAAGCCATTTTAGTTACAGAAACTATATCACATTTACAAAATGCAAATTGCTAGAGAAGAATCTTACAATGAAAACAGGGGTGTGTAGAAATCACTGGACCATAGCATAATTCTGAATGGGCCACCGCAAACCACAAGAATACATTTCAGTACAGGATGCCTCCACCTACTGCAGTTACCTGGGACCCACCAGGGAACTCACGCACACTCACTCTCTTTCAGACATACAGGCACTCCCATACTCTCTTCACAGGCAGACATTCACACACACTCCTCTCTCAGACATACAGGTACTCCCACTCTCTCTCACAGAAAGGCACTCATACACACTCAGACATACAATATTGAAAATAAACCTGGGCACACACCAGTCTTGAAAAAAAGACACATAAAGCAAAAAAGTGATGTTTGGGTGTGAGAACACACCTTTCAGACAGGTTTGGCTTTGTGTGTTCTCACACCCAAATGTCGCTTTTTTGCTTTATAACTAAATAAATTAGCCTTTTCTTAGGACTAGTGTGCCAGGTCTTGAAATTAGGATATCTACTGCTTAGTCCTGAGCACTAGCATATAACATTTATTTATTGATAATATAGGTGTGCATTACCACTCTACATTTCTCTCAGATATACTCCCACACTCTCTCACTCATGAAGAGATACTCACACATACCTCTATCTCCTCAGATATACAGTTACTGCCACTCTCACACAGACAGGCATTCAGACACCACTCCACTATCTAGATTATAATGTACATGTATTCCCACACACTCACATGCACACATTCCTATTCTGTCCTATTCTGTTAGACATACGGTACTCCCTCACTTTCTCTCTCTCAGGGACAGACACGCAAAGACACTTCCACTCACTCAGACATACAGGTACTCCCACACACTCTCTCACACACAGACAATCACACATACCCTACTCTCAGTCATACAGGTACTCCCACCACTCTATCCTCTACAACAGACAATCACACACACCTCTACTCTCATCATACAGGTACTCTCACACTCTCTCTCACAGACAGGCACTCACACGCACTCCTAATCTCTGACAGACAGGTACTCCCACACTCTCACTCACTCTCTTGCCCTATTGCAACTCTGGCTGAAAAGGGGTTTCAACAAATGAACCAGCTATCCTGTCAGACAATTCTCTCTGAATTATTTTACCATGCTATCTGAGGGTTTACTGCACAAATCCAGTCTCAATTATCCTGCCTTTATTTCATTTAGGATGCCCTTAAGAAGCTAAGCAAGCTTGGTTGCCTCAGCTGATTATGTTTAGCACCCGATTTTACCTTGGGGCAAATTTCTAAAAGCATCGGATGGATGTCAAAAATACACAAGCCCTACCATTGCAGACCCCCTTCTTTAGTGTTTAAACTGGACTTTTTTGACCTACCAGGAATCTGAGACCGGGGCCCAAAAGATGAGTTTAGGGGCCCACCTAACTTTCATATCTCATTTACTATTTCCTTTACTCCTATGACTCTTATTATTAAAAGCATTTCTTACGTCCCTTTCTTGGTTGAATGGGCTGTGGGCCCACCAGGAGGGATTCCCCTGTAACCATGTGGGCCAGTCCAACTCTGCCCTTGTTATATGCTATGCAAACATTCATTTTAGAATTCTGAGTGGGGTTGGTTTTCTGGGTGGCTGCTAGGCCCCTGCTCTACTTAACCACATGGAGAGCAAAGTGAACCTTGCAGGGGGAGATAAAGCAGACCAAACCCGATCACTATTTGCCTGAGCCCCTATAGGTTGTGCAACCTTCTTTTTCGCTTTGTAATGGGACTGTTTCTTCTTCCTCTGTACAGGGGCCAGATGCAAAGCTTCCTTCCTCAATGGCTCTGCCCATGCTGCCTCCGTCTTGAAGATGACATCTCCACTATGCTTCCTGAGGACCTCCTATGCCTGCACCCATTAAGTAATGCAGGACTTCATCTGGAACTTCAGCCATGATGCATTACTTTTTGTTGTGCATAATTCATCAGAACAGTCAACTCACAGTCCTGTCTTCTCTTCACAGATGAGCCCTTTTAAAGCCTTGCGTAGCTGCACACCCCCTACAAGCACAGGGCCCAAGCATACACCAGCCGGAAAGTACCCAGATTTCTTCCCAACTATTTACTTTATCCATTTAAAGGATCCACTACAGTCCCATGAAGGCAGAGCCTGATACTTAAAAATCCATGCATGATAATGAATATTAATTCACACTCTTCAAAATAATCTGGAGTTATGGTCTAAGGTGTGAGATATGGATTCTTCAACCTAAAACATGGATAATGTAGATAGATGTGTGGAGGGGAGCACAGTTGACTACACATGAGCAGTACACATGAACGATATTTGGGCTGATCGACCAATTTTTTGAAAGAATTGGTTGGTCTACCCGAAATAGCTGCGGTGCTATGTTAATGCTACCGTCCATATGTCTGATCAGTTTTCCATCCAGAGAAATTATTATCAGACATGGGGAAATCAGACCAGTCGTGTGGTCTTTTATGGACCGCACAAACATTCAAGTGAACACTAGTTGAATGTCAATACTCCTTGAACGTCGAAGCATGTTTTGGCCCAGCCGACCATTCAGATGCAAGGGGATTCAAAGGTTGACAGTGTAAATGTAACAAGGACGCATGGTTATGGGGAGACACAATCACGATTATTTCTTTTGTTTTTGTTACGCTAATTCTGTGTTTGATGATTTTATGTAGCACTAAAATAAATGTATACTTGCATTTATTATGCATCACTAGTTCTTGAAAGTAAGAGAAAATAATCCTCATAGTCTCCTTTTTTTTTTTTTTTACCAGACATGCACACTGGAAACATGCCTGCTCTTGAACTTGCCAGTCACAAGAATGAGTAATCACAGATGTGTTTATGCTGTCCAAGAAAGAGAGATACAATGTTATATAACAGAAGTGCACGGTCACTGGGGTTTGTTTGAAAATGCTGTCCAAATGGACGTCAGGTTGATGTCAATTCTACAAAAGATGTTTTACGCAATATTTCTCTTTCAGTGGAGGTTCACTTTAAATTCATTGCTATTTACAATGCTACATTTAAATATAACAAAATAAGAAGAACATATTAATCACATGTAAGAAGATAATGTGATTTTTTTAAATGCATTCGCTGTTCCAGAGGAAGATATTTTTATCGGTTTATTCTGGAAAGTTGTAATTATACTACTGTACATCTTCAATCACAGTTAATCAACTATGTATTATTTTAAACTAAACATTCCTTGATGCTTTTAAATTGATTCAACACTGCTTCTCGTGGTAGATCATTGTAAAGATATGAGTTGTGTTAAATTGCAGAACAAGGAAAACATTAATGGTATTGTGTTGGACAGTTAGAACATATGCCTCTAAATACTTTTCCTTTTGTAAAACAAATCTGTATTGGTTCGTATTAGTTCCCAGACAATGCATTTATGAGAATATTCAATTGCAATTTTCATTAGTATTGATAGTCTTACGGACCTGAGTATTTTTAAATGCAACACGATCCTTAAGGGGGAAAAAACAATGTAGTAACCAAAACATTGTTTAAAATATTGTTCTCTCCAATGGAAAAGGTGGTAAGGGGAATGTAAGTGTAAGTGTTTTTTAATTAGTTAACCTGTGTTAGATTTACTATGATAAAGGATAGGGTTGCTATCTTTTCCCAACTACACATCTAGCACCACAATCTAAATGCTAAGGGTAAGTACAAGTTCATATGCATGTTAGAAGGCTACATTGTAACAGATTCAGCCTGCATCATTCTACTGATGGGAATACTGATTAGTACAGATGTTCGACACCGGTGAGTTTAGTTCCATTTTCGGATTTTAGGAATTTACAAAAAGAAAACGAAAATCCAAAAATTCTAAAATGGCCCATAGAAGTCACATAGTGGGAAAATGAATGCTAGTAAAAGCATGGTTATGTAATGTAGACAGCTCAAGCATCTGAGAAATGGTCAGGGAACACATATGAATCACTAAAAAGTAAACAAAAACAAACTTCCTACACTCAACTATTTTCGAGCTTAGGCATGTATATTCAAGGCTACTTTCGGTAACCCTCAAAAGTAGCTTTAAAATGTTAAATCTGATTGGTTGGTGCAAATTAGCACCAGTTTTAATGTTAAGAACTTTTATGAATCTCCTGTAAATGTTTTCTATTATTTTTACTTTGTGCAGATAGGCAGTTGAAATTGAAATATGGCAACTTTGAAAGAAAGTTGACATATTTCACTATGCTCTGTAGTGTTCAACAAATCAAAACAAGAAGGGAAAGTTAAAATAAAAACTTTGAATTTGGCTTGAAAGACTGCATTTTGGAAGGGAATTGTGTGTGTTTGTGCTGCAGATTTTAAAACTCATAATGTCAATGAAGAAGACGTTGTTGTTTTTTACTTACCCTTTAATATTGTCACATGCATTAAAGGTAAGTCAGTTGGTTTGTGGGATTCATATCAGTTGGGGACTAAAATACTAACTTTTTTGATGATTGGTCAAAATGTTTTTTTTTTTACTTTAGTTACCCTTTTTGTATGGCTGCCATAGAATGGATAAGTAGATCAGTAGGTGTGTGTACCCGACTCGGGTTGAGAGTTAAAAAAAAACACTTTTTTTTTGATTGGTCGAAATTGTTTTTTTGACTTTAGTTACCCTTTAAGTATGGCTGCAACAGTAATGGAGGGGTAGGTCAGTAGCTGTGTATACCTGTCTCATGTTGGGGGTTAAAAAACAAAGTTTTTTGATTATTGATCAAAATTTGCTTTTTGACTTTAAAGTATGTCTTCCACAGTAATGGATAAGTAGATCAGTAGGTGTGTGTACCTGGGTCTGGTTGAGGGGTATGTCTTTTTTGTGTTTACAACCATAAAACTATTTTTATTGAGGATAAATCTAAATTAGTTTTTTTTACTTACTACCCTTTAAGTATGGCTGCCACTGATTGGATAAGTAGATCACTAGGTGCGTGTACCTGGGTCTGGTTGAGGGGTATTCTTTTTGTGTTTACAACCATAAAACTATTTTTATTGAGGATAAATCTAAATTAGTTTTTACTTTAGTTACCCTTTAAGTATGGCTGCCACTGTAATGGATAAGTAGATCAGTAGGTGTGGTGTACCTGGGTCTGGTTGAGGGGTATGTCTTTTTTGTGTTTGCAACCATAAAACTATCTTTTATTGAGGATAAATCTAAATTAGTTTTTTTTACTTTAATTACCCTTTAATATGGCTTCCATGGGAATGGAAAGGTAGGTCAGTAGGTGGGTGTAGCTGGGTCTGTGTGGGGGGTTGGGGGTATACCATTTGTATTTATGACCATGAAAAAAACTTTTTGAAATATCCACATTGAGGATTGTTCCATATAGTCTATGGGAAAAAATGTCCGGAAATTAGCCGATAAGCTGTAAGCGTCCGCGGATTCCTAGCTAGAAGATAGCACACTTCTCCTATAGCCCCGCACATCTGTACCAAGTTTCATGTCTCTAGTCAAAAACTGTGGGAGGAGATACGGTCCAAAAAGCGGAAGAAGAAACAGAAGAAGAAAAAGAAGAAGAATAAGAAGAAATAGAAAGAACAGTAATTTGGCTTTTTTAAGCCAAATTAACAAGGAAGTTGCAGCCTGCATTCTAGAAAACTGACAGCCAATCATACCACAGCTCAGAGATGCTCCCTCTCCGTGACACAGAACAGGGATTTCAGCTTGTTTTTTTCTAAACACATTCAATGCTTGTGTCGTAACTATGATATAATCCTTTGCTTTTCATACAAAAAAGAAAAGTAATCATTGCAGTGTATTCCTAGCTAACATGAATTTAAAGGGCATGTCCACCCCGAAAACTATAATTTCACCCACTACTGGCCACTACTGGCCCACTGTGTAGTGCATAAAAATCCTTAACCTTACATCCCAGCTCCTAATGGTTCTCCTATAATGTCCCTCCAAAGTCCAGAAAACTGGCCACCAGGAGCCTGACAGGGAGGGAATTGTTTCCGCCTTCAGAGGTTTTTGGCTTGCTCAGAGCAGACCTCCCCCCCCCTCCTCTCCCAACTGTTTTGTCTCTCCTCCCCCTAGCTACAAACCCCTTTGATATATAATAGGTCTTCCTCCCCAAGCCCCAACTGCTATAATAGATTTTCCAGAAACTCCCCGAACTCTACTTACCTCTCTCCCCGGCGTTCTGTGAGCTGGTGCCTCTCAGCCAATCATGGACGCGGCTGCCGGTCCGGCCCCTGCTGAAGTTTCATGCATGCAAGAGGGCACGGACAGTACTACAGAGGAAGGAGGTAAGGTAAGTAATGATCAGGGAGTTTCTAGAAAATCTATTATAGCGGTTGGGGCTGGGGGAGGGAGACCTATTATATATCAAAAACATTTAAAAGGGGTGGACATGCCCTTAGAAACAGAATATTAATATTGCAGTAAAAATTAAAAGTAATCTGGTAATTGAACCAGGGTCTGGCTAAAAGCAGAATTTTTACCTGTAACCCACCCGACATTCTAGGTAGAGCACTACTACAAGAAGAATCTTTATTTTTTGCTAGGAACATAATGGAAACAAAAAATAAAAGTAAGTCTGTGGATTTTAACCCATGACCTTGTGGCCGTATGTTTCTAAAACAAGTGCTTAACAGGCCATATGCAAATCACGCTGGCGGTAAATAAACTTCAGGGTAACAAGCAGCTTTCAGAGTTTATCGGACTTCCATATGTTGTAGAGGCATCTGTATAGAGAACTGTGCATAGAGACCGTGAATACTTGGGTCATGGGGTGTGGTTCTTTGGACTACATGGGAACTGAGATGTACTGGCAACAAACATGGAAGCCTTCTTAGAAACAGAATCACTTACATGTAATAAATGCAACTTACTAGAAAAGAATATTTATTAACTTGTTAAGCTGTTAATACAATTCATAATAAATTTATAAATTGTAGTACGGATGTCTCAGGTCGTTTGTTTACAATAGAAATGTCTACTTTCGGAGAAGAATGACAGGCAAGAATTACATAGGGAAACTTTACAGTACAATGTAAATTATTAAGTTTTGTGGTTAATGCTGCTATCTAACTGATATAGGGTAATTACAGCATAAAGGAGAACTAAAGTTAATTTTTTTAAACCTTATGTGAAAATGTTTCTCTCCAGAACCCTATACAGTGTAAATTCTTCTTAGTAAGTTGCATTTAGTAATGTGAGAAATAGATTTGAAATAAGAAGGCTTCCATGTTGTGCCAGACAACACAGCCCATGAAGTCATCAAAGAACCACGCCTCCTGAGCCCAGTATTCATGTCTCTATGCAAAAGTGTTTTTTTATAGAGTCTCCACACCAATATAAAAGTACCCGATAAGTCTTTGAAAGCTGCTTGTTACCCTGCAGTTAATTTACCAGTCAGTGTGAGTTGCTGGAAAATAAACTGCAGGGTAACAAGCAGCTTTCAAAGTCTTATTAGGGACTTCCGTATTCCATTTTTTTATTATTATTCTTTCCTAGCAAAAGATACAGCTTTGTACAGAAATGTAACATGGATTTTCTGCTTATTCAATGTTGGCGCACCGGGTAGGCACCAGGTTTAGAAGGAAACCGTTCAGAAGGTCACAAGTTAAATACCCCACACATACAATTTTTTTGTTTCTATTATATTCCATGCAAAAGATAAAGCTTCTAAATGTACCTAAGTTTTCAGTTTATTCAGTTGTGGCTCACCTTATAATACGCCAGGTTTAGACACATACAGTTCAGAAGGTCACAAGTTTGAATCCCAAAACTTACCTTTATTTTTTGTTTCAAGTACAATATTCTACATGTAACAATGGTTTATATGGTATCTCTCTTAGCCTAGGGGTAAGAGCTCTGCTTTTAGCAGGTTCTATTCCCAGACTTACTTTTATTTTTGTGAAATGTTAATTATCGTTTCTTACATCCATGCTATCTTTGAAAAACACTGCAAAGATTACTTTTATTTTTGTATGAAAAGTAAAGGATTATATCATTGCTAGGACAGGTACATGAATGTGTTTGAAAACAAAAACGAAATCCCTGTTCTGTCAGGGAGGGGAGGATCTCTGTGCTATAATGTGATTGGCTGTCAGCTTTTAGGATGCAAGGCTGCAACTTCTTGTTTTGATCTGTTGAGTCTACAGAGTGTGTGCTGTATGCAGACACTTAGCTGGGGGTTTATCCAGCTAAGGTGGATTGTGGGAGCTGACCCCTGGTACTCACAGTTTATTTCATAAATCACCCAATGGCCATACCAATGGGAGAGGCAGCTTGTGTTATGTTTGTGAATGTGCTCTGTCTATTGGAACAATGTTGTCTGTAGACTTTATTTCCCCTTTAAAACATACAGAGTCAATAAGTCTAGAATCCTAAAAACTAAAATAACATGGGACTTGGTCCCAGACACAGCTTATTCACATGATCTGTAGTAATTTCCAGTGCGGTAATCCAGAAGCCATACCTTTCAAGTGGAACGTGAGCCATGTTTTTGCAGAAAATATCTTGGGCCTGTGTTTAAATGCTGCATTCCATATGTCCCACTCTCTACATAAAGGAACTTTGTATAAAAATTGCATTTGCCTATAGTAGTATAGTTTCAATGTTAAATACAGATCTACACTCTTTTCCCAAACCAATTAAGATATAATCTACAACATAGCAAAAGCAATTCACTAAACATGCTAACTTTACCCCAGACAGTGAAGATTGTTTTGGAAACCCAATGGCAATTAACCTGTGTTTTTTGCCAATCCACAAAATTCACTGCAATGTAAATTGTTTACCACTTTATTTATAAAGAGTAGAAATGGACTGGATTGCATATCCGAACCCAGTTTCCAGATAGTGGATTTTCTGGGAATCTGCTTTCTAGATTTTTATTATTAATTTATTAATTTTAAATATTAGAAAATTTGATGATTTCAGGAATTTTAAAAAATTCAAGGATTTTTAAATTTTCTGGCTTTTCGCAGATTTTTATAAAACTACCCAGCCACATGTCAGTCTTCCCCACCCTCCCCTCCCCATATCACTATGCCAAAATAAATGATACATTTTGTGACTCACACACTGGCATGCTATTGAGTCGATTCACTCTGTCCTGAATCCTTCCTTGCTACTGTTGCTCCCTGCTGCTCTATCTAGGGTACATTGGGTACAGCCGACAAATCCTGCTGTAACATGCTGCAGCAGCAGAGCCTGTGCCAGCCAGGAAGCAGAAATACTCCATACAGCACAGCAGCAGGTAACGTTTTGTGGGTGGGTCCGGACGGGCCACTGGCCCCCTTGGCTCTGGGCCCATAGCAAACGATAAGGTTGCTATGGCTACCCCTATGCCACTGTTTACAGGAAAACAAGTGTTTATAATGATATAATAAAATTGGTGAAAAAGAGGCTTGAAAACACAAGCACGGAAAAAAATTTAATATTTTGTAGACCATCCTGCCCACCCCCAACGTGAGATACATTTCTAAAAAAGAATCAGAGACATACATACAGCCCTTTGCTCCCACAGCTGTCTTCAAGCCACCAGCCACGGCTGCCGGTCTGGCCCCTGCTTGCAAGTACCGGCAAACAGGTGCGTTGGAGAGCGAAGGGCTGTATGTCTTTTTTTAGAAATGTAACTCGGCGGTTGCGGGTGGAAGGGGTGGCCACATGATATTAAAAGTTTTTATTTAAGGTATAATACCCTTAAAGCCACAGATAAACCAGTAAGTTTCAGTTATTTTTACAATGTACATACCCTATAACTAAAAGAACCCAGGGGCGAGGATTTATGGTTTAGGTCTTCACCCTGGGTACAATCAAATAAAAGAAGAAGAGGAGCAGCGCGGGGGCAAATATAACAGTTCTTTTAGTGCAAAGCACATACAACCCAAATAACATTGCCTACTGTGGGTTTTACACAATTTTGCTGTTGCAGCATTTATTGCATCTCCCTGAGAATGTTTTAAGTTCTCTGTTTCTGATTCGGTGTTGTTTGGAGGTTTTAGCAGTCCTTTAAAAAGCACTTTCATGGAAATATTCACAAATTACACCTGCTTGATCAGAAGGGGAATATTTTCATCCGTAAAATCAGACTAATCCCTCAATCAAGCTTGGAACTTTTTATCATTATAATTTTGGTGCACATTGCATGGGTATTATTTAATACAAGGGAAAACCGAAGCGATGCCCTTATGCACAAAATGGGCACCCCACTGCTCCAAAAACCACGGTTTGCGTAGTATAGAGTCGCTAACCATTAGTATATTTTTAAACATAAAGGTGAACTAAAGTGAAAAAACAACTTGGGCTACATACAAAGTACATAGTCCATTGTACACAATGTACTACTTAGAGTGACATCTGTTCAATGACAGTGAAGATACATGGTTTTAAGTTGTCCCATGGGGCTGCCATCTTGTCTCTCCTCCTGTACCCATGTATCCCATGCCTTTGGAACTGTGGATAAATAGACAATTATCTCTATTTTGCATGAAAACTATCAGAACATATAATTCTGCACCTACCTTGATTAGAAATAGTAATGCACTTATGTGCATTAAAAATGTGCTCATGGATTTAAAAGATTCAGGTGCTAAACCCTGTTTAAACAGGAATTTCTAAAAAAAAGTTATGGCTGCTTGTTTTTTTCTGCTAGGTAAGCTAACAAGTAAGTAGTTATGCCCATGCTTTTCTGGGAAACTTCAAGTCTAATGTAATTATTTTGTGCGTCCAGGCTAAAACACAACAATTACCTTTAAATGTGTGAATGTCTGTATCCCTATAATTAATTTACTTCCTCTCTTTAAATGGTAGAGTGTATGCACATTTTTGTACAGTAGTTTAGTTTTAGGGGGATGTTATTATTATTATTGTGGATTTATATAGCGCCAACATCTTCCGTGGCACTTTGTATGTTTTTTGCATAAAATACATGGGGAAAACATACATGTTACATACAAGGGTAGTGCAAGTATACAAAATGCAAATAATGCTGTCCAGCAGCATTCAGTGTTGTAAGTTACAGCATTACTGTGGTACAATAGGAAGGAGGGCCCTTCCCAAAAGAGCTACAGTCTAGAGGAGATAAACATGAAACATTAGGTGATGCAGATCAGTAGCTGTAAAAAGGTAGTCAGTGTAGTGTCTGGGACCAGATTGTGACCTTGCCTGAAGAGGTGAGTTTTGAGGTTGCGTTTGAAGATATGAAGTGATGGCGAGTGACGTATAAAGCGAGGAAGGGAGTTCCAGAAAAGTCCTGTATATGGGTGGGGAAGAGGTGATCAGAGTGAGAGGGAAGATCATTAGCGAGTGGAGGGTATGCCTTGGTAGTACTGCTTTAACAGATCGGAGATGTGGGGGGCTGTATTGGAGAGAGCCTTGTAGGATAAGGTTAGCAGCTTAAATCGGATCCTTTGTGTAATGGGAAGCCAGTGGAGAGGTTGACAGAAAGGGGCATCGTGTGAGAAGCGGGAAGAGAGGTGAGTGAGCCTGGCAGCAGAGTTAGGAGGATTGAAAGGGTGCCAGCTGAGAGATGATAAGGGCATTAACTAGAATTTTGGTAGATTCTGTGAAAGGAAGGGACAAATGCTTGAGATGTTCTTGAGCTGTAACCTGACAGGAGTTAGACAGGGGATTAATGTGGTGTTTAAAGGAAAGTTCTGAGTCAAAAGTTAAGGTTCGTACACATGCTCAATCTGTGAGCGGAGAATGACTCCTGACGGACGAGCGCTACATGCGACCAATGCCCGTTCTGCCGGGAATTGACCGCGTTGTAATCGTGTTTCAGCTGAGATACGTACACGGACGATTCTCGGCCGAACGGCCATTCGTCAAGTGTGGGCTCGGCCATTGGGAGTCGCTCCTCACACAAGATTGAGGTGTACGAACCTTTACTCCCAGGCATTGCATGTAAGGGTTGGGGAGATTGTTGGGTCATTGATGTTGATAGTAGTGTTAGGGGGGGTAGATTGAGAGGGGGGAAAATTACAAGTTTGCTTTTATCCATGTTCAGTTTGAGGAAGCAGGAGGACATAAAAGCAGAGATAGCATTTAGGTAGTCAGGGAAACGGGATGTCAGAGTAAAAGGTCAGGGGCAGGAGAAGTAAATTTGGGTATCATCAGCATACAGATGTACAGCCCAAAAGTGTACATGGAGAAGAAAGGAGGGCCAAGAACTGAGCCTTGTGGTACCCCACAGGAAGTGGGAGAGTGGGGGAGTTGGAGCCACAGTGGTAAATATTGAAAGTCCTACATGGAGGGAGGAGGACAGCCAAGAGAGCGCAGAACCCTGGTACCTAGGGAGGAAAGATGCAAAGCAGCAGTAAAGGGTGATCAACTTTATCAAGCTGAAGACAGGTCAAGCAGAATAAGTATGGAATAGTGCATTAGATTTAGCATTTAAGGGCATGTCCACCCTTTTTTTAACTTTTACGTTATAGTAGGTCTCCCTCCCCCAGCCCCAACCTCCATATCATTATGTCCAGAAATCCCCCGATCATTACTTACCTTACCCTCTTCCCCGGGCGTACTGTCCCGGGCCTTGCTTCAATGAAACTGCAAGCAGGGGGCGACCAGCTGCTGCGTCCGTGATTGTCTGAGAGGCAGTTCAGAATGCCGGAGGAAAGAAGCAAAAGGAAAGGTAAGTAATGATCGGGGGAGTTTCTGGACCTATTAATATAGTGGTTGATTTTGGGGGAGGGAGACCTAATATACAACAAAGGGTTTTTACACTAGGGGAGGGAGATGAAAACGGGAGGGACTGTCCTTCTACTCCTACTGTCTTGGGCCTTCCCTGGCTTAGGCGCCATAATCCCAAAATAGACAGGACACTAACATATTTTCCAATGGAGTTCCTATTGTCTAAGCAACTGTCTCCCTTCTCCTCCTTGTTCTTGTCAACTTGATTAAGACTATTCAGCTCATTATCAAAAACTTTCTGTCATTTTTGGTAAAAAGGGTGCAGAGAGACTTCCTTATACGAACATATGATTGCTCCATCGAGTTCTTCCTGGAACCTTGCCTCCAAGGGTTGCACGTACCGTGTCTTTATCCGAAACCCAGTCCATGAAAGAATATATCCAGGAGAATTTACAACGGGGGTTGTTGACCTTTGTTGAGAAGAAGGATGGGGCCTTCGCCTTGCATTGATTATCGTTATTTAAATAAATCACTATCAAAAACCGATACCCTTACCATTGATATCTGAATTGTTTGAAACAGCTCACAGGAGCCAGAGTTTTCATTAAATTGGACTTATATGGTACCTATAATTTGATCCGCATCGTTCCCGAGATGAATGAAAAACAGCTTTTAACACACAGGATGGGCACTACGAATATCTTGTCATGCCCTTCGGCCTCTGCAACGCCCCAGCTGTTTTTCAGGAATGTTTTAATGATCTGTTTCATGACCTCTAGGTCGTTCTGTAGGTTGTTTATTTGGACGACATCCTGATATTCTCTAAAGACCTTCAGTGTCATAGAACTCAGAAGTACTCTCTCGCCTCCGGAAAAATTCCCTGTATGCCAAGTTAGACAAGTGTTCTATTGAAGTCTGCAAAGTCCCTTCTTTGGTTATATTATTCTCAGGAAGGGTTTGAAATGGATCCTGCTAAAATTGCTGCTATCAAAGATTGGCCTTTACCCACTGACACCAAGGCCATTCAGAGATTTATCGGTTTTGCCAATTACTAGCGACAATTCATTAAGGATTTTCTCTCTCGTCTCTCCCAACCTTAATCAAAAAAGGTGGGAAACCATTCATGGACTTCACAAGCATTAAATGCTTTCAAGACCCTGAAAGACTCTTTCTCTTCTGCTCCAGTTCTTTGCTGCTAATCCTCTTCTCCCTTTCTACATTGAGGTTGATGCCTCTAATATTGGAGCTGGAGCAGTTTTGTCTCAACGCCTGACTCACTCTTTTCTCCCGCTTGAATTTCATTTTACCTATTGCCCTGGCTCAAAAAATAAGAAGGCTGACACCCTATCCAGAAGTTTCTCTCTTCCGAAACCTTAGTATACCAGATGAACCAGTCATTCCCTCCTCCAAAATTATTGCACCTCTGGCCTCTCAATTATTAACCACTCAATTTCTTGCTCCCATGGAACCAACCATCGGGATGATTTACATTCCTCCTGAACACCGACTCACTATCCTTCGGCAAACTCACAGTTCTAAACAAGCCGGGTTCTCAAAAATTACAACTCCTAAACAGGCTGGTATGGTGGCCCACCATTCGGAGAGATGTTAAAGATTATGTGTCCGCCTGTGTAGTTTAGGCCTAGGCAAGATGGACCACTCCGTCCCAGGGATACTGAATACTCTGCCTATCCCTTCTCGCCAGTGGCGGCGCTACACTGGGGGACAATGGGGCATGTGCCTCAGTTGACAGATACAGTGCCTCCCCAAGTGCCCCCTTTCCAGGGTTGCCAAACTTCATGGACATTCAGTTAAATGTCAGAGGGAGCCTTGACTTCTATTATACCGACAGGCTGCAGCTGTAACTCCTCTCCTCTCTTCTTACTTGCTGTTCACTGGTGAATCCTCCTCTGCTCACATTTTCTCTTAATTAAATGTGTTCCCGGGTGTCTTTGGAGGGGGCAGAGCTGCTGAATCCGTAGCAATGGAGAGTTCTTATGTAAGTATTTTCTTTATTAAAATCTACTGTTCCTGCTGCAGAAACCTGCTGTGCTGAGAGGTCAGTACTGTGTCTGGTTTGGTAGACACTGACCTGCTCAGTTAGTTTCTGTGCTGCCTGGGAGAAGGGAGGGTTAGCTGTGTTCTGTATATGAGGCCCACACATTGATTTCAGCTTCCTTCAAATTCCTGCTCAGGATGTAACTTACTATTACTGTCTGATAGTCTGGGTACTTTGAAGGAAGCTAAAATCAATGTATGGGGGTCTCAGGAATAATAATAAATATAATCAGTGTTACAAAAATTAGACTCAGAGTCATCACTCATCCCTTCTACTGACAGGTGTTAAAACCTGCCCTCAGTTCATTAGCTGCGAGTGTTAGTAAGTCCTCTAGTTCATTAGCCCCTCCAGTTCATTAGCCAACCCAGTGTTAGTCAGTTCTAGTTCATTAGCCAGCCCTCCAGTTCATTACCAACCCAGTGTTAGTCAGTCTCTAGTTCATTAGCCAGCCCCTCTAGTTCATTAGCCAGCCCCTCCAGTTCATTAGCCAGCCCAGTGTTAGTCAGACCTCCTATTCATTAGCCAGCCAGTGTTAGTCAGACCTCTAGTTCATTAGCCAGCCCTCAGTTTATAGCCAGCCTGTGTTAGTCAGCCTAGTTCATTAGCCAGACTCCAATTCATTAGCCAGCCTCCAGTCCATTAGCCAGACCAGTGTTAGTCAGTCCTCCAGTTCATTAGCCAGCCCTCCAGTTCATTAGCCAGCCCTCCAGTTCATTAGCCAGCCCAGTGTTAGTCAGTCCTCCAGTCATTAGCCAGCCAAGTTAGTCAGTCCTCCAGATCATTAGCAATGTTAGTCAGCCTCCAGTTCATTAGCCAGCCAGTGTTAGTCGTCCCCAGTTATTAGCAATATTAGTCAGCCCTCAAGTTCATTAGCCAGTGTCAGTCAGTCTTCAGTTCATTAGCCAGTGTCGGTCAGCTCCAGTTCACAAACGAGCATTATAGTCAGCCCTCCAGTTCACAAACCAGCTTTACAGTTAGTGGTCCAGTTCACAAACCAGCTTTACAGTCGTGCTCCAGTCACAAACCAGCTTTACATTCAGCTCTGTAGTTCACAAACCAGCTTTACAGTCAGCCTCCAGCTCACAAACCAGCTTTACAGTCAGCCCTCCAGTTCACAAACCAGCTTTACAGCCAGTCCTGACATTCAAAATCAGCTTTACAGGCAGCTTTACAGTTAGATGATAGATAGATTATAATAAGATAGACAGATATATCTTATTATAAATAGCAATGGAGAGTCTTCCTATTGTAAGTATTTTCTTTATTAAAATCTACTGTTCCTGCGCAGAACCTGCTGTGCTGAGAGGTCAGTACTGTGTCTGGTTTGGGAGACACTGCCCTGCTCAGTTAGTTTTGTGATGCTGGGAAAAGGGAGGGTTAGCTGCTGTTCTGTATATGAGACCCCAACATTGATTTCAGCTTCCTTCAAATTCCTGCTCAGAATGTAACTTACTATACTGTCTGATAGTCTGGGTAACTTTGAAGGAAGCTAAAATCAATGTATGGGGGTCTCCGGAATAATAATAAATATAATCAGTGTTACCAACAATTAGACTCAGAGTCACCACTCATCCCTTCTAATGACAGGTGTTAAAACCTGCCCTCAGTTCATTAGCCTGCTGAGTGTTAGTAAGTCCTCTAGTTCATTAGCCAGCCCTCCAGTTCATTAGCCAACCCAGTGTTAGTCAGTCCTCTAGTTCATTAGCCATCCCTCCAATTTCATTAGCAACCCAGTGTTATCAGTCCTTCTAGTTCATAGCCATCCCTCCAATTCATAGCCAGCCATCACGTTC
>JAACNH010004948.1:0-22124 GCA_019447015.1 Hymenochirus boettgeri | reverse complement strand
AAACTATAACCTAGATACTTTTGCAATATTATACAATAGCAGGAATCATTAAGAAAACTGCTGGGAAAGATCAAATGTAAAATGAGATGAAACAACAGAGACGAAGCCACGCTGTGACTTACAAACTTAGAACAGTGCCAGCTGATAGAAACACCTCAAGGACCACAGTCTATGAGATCATGATGTGAAATTTCCCATAATAGAGACCTACTGCCAAGAAGACACTCACGCAGTTGCTGATAGCTCCACTGCTCCTCTCCCTGCTTCCCTTTCTGACTCTCATCTCCCCAATGTTGGCACACATGTGCGATCTGTTAGAAATGAGTGGGCACAGCAAGGAGACAAGCGGTTTTCCTGTGAGCTGCAGCAAAGGTGGCTTTTTGACAGCTCATCCTAGGCCTTAGACTGAAAACACTGCAAAATGTACTTTAAATTGGGCTAAAAGTGCAGAAAACATGTTTGGGACTCTTTATTTAAACTTTTAAAAAATCTACAAGCAATGTCAGCCATTCTGATAATATCTAAGGGTTTCAGCTAAGTATTGATGCTTCTTTGGTGCCCAAATGACTAATCCCAGGTAGAAATAGTTTTTTGGTAATCAGGCATTACGTTGATTAAGCATGTTTGAAATTTCCATGGATAACATAAGAAATTTTTAGATGTTAATTAGCCATAAAAAGCATGAGAGAGCTACATACACGTATGCATAGTGATTGTGTCTGCCAATGGTTGTGTTCAGATCTGGGGTTAATATTGTGCATATGGGCAGCTTGAGTTGATTAGAATACAGAGTGGCATATGCAAGTATCTAATTTACATCTCCATATTGCCTAAACAAAATACCACAGAATTTCCAAGCTAGTACTTTTAAACTTTCTGCTATCATATGTCCATTCGTTTTAATCATATGCTGATCATAATTACTGTAAATGGATTGTTTAGGACTACTTTTCAGGCTAACCTATAATTTTCTTCTGTGTAGTTTAAGCGTATTTAGAAATAACTCTCAGGCATTATGTAATTATCAGGAACATACCAGGAAGAAAGAAAAATTCTGTTTTTTTGTCACGGTACCATGATATTAAATGGAAATTCCTTGGCATTAATGACAGGCAATATGGAAATGCTGGGGGGAACACTGTGCTATTCAATCTAGATATTTACCATAACAAATTAATTTGCTTATTCACACCTCACCACGCTCCCTTATATGTGGTACAAAAAATGCCTTAAAGAATAAGGAGGCTGTAAAATCAAGTTAAGTTTCGTTGGAAGCTGCAGCTTTAAAAAAAACTTTTTTCCCTATGCCCCTCCCTATGCCCCTACCTATCCAGCTTGCATGTTGCTGACATCTTGATTGTGGCTAACTGCTGTGTGCACGCATACTCACACGGAACGTAAGGGCCTTACCATTTGAGGCTGAAAAAGAAGGAAGCTGCAAATCTCAGAGGGGCGGAGCTAAACATTCAGCTAAGCACAATCAAGATGTCAGCAACTGTATATTTAATGGCAGGGGAAAAAATGGCATTAGTAAACGAGTTGGCTGGTTATACAGTCCTGTCTTGCTCTATGACATTGCAGATATTTTCCAAGCCAACCCCTGCAACATCAGCATGAGAGCCCCACCATGCATAAGGAATGGGGCGGCTGGCCATGGGGGGAAACAAGTTAATCTGCAGGAACAAAGTCCGTATAAATCTGCAGGAAGACGCACCTTATAGTTTCCCTTTTCTGCTCCAGCCACAAGGGTTAATTCTTGCGAGACTTTAATAAAAGCCGTGGCCGACCGTTTTACCCCAAATTTATGAATATGTTGGGGAAATATTCCCAGAGCCGTTTTATCTCTGGGCAAATCTCCCTTTCGCGATTCAATATCGCGTTAGCCCACACGGGCAGATGCCAAAAAGGATTTACCCGCAGCGTGGTGTGCATCCGGTGCTAATATGAAGTTAAAGACCTGCTAACCAATAGTGCACCATTTAGCACGACTTTAACTCCCCACTGTGTCTTAATTTGAAAAGTGTTTTATTTGGTAATATAATTATTCAACATCTCCACATATATATGTCATGGCTGACTGTGTTCTCTCAATTTCCCACCACTGTCTTCCTAATGACATCACCAGTATTTAATCTTACCTTGGTCTACAGCCCCTCTTTCTTTATTGGATGGTACCTTCAAGGAAAGCGTCAAATGTATTTAACCCTGTAGTTGCCTTTTGATTTTAAGGTACTGTAAACTTAACCCTTAACCCTATTCCACAAAGCACAATTCTTAAAAAAAAAACAACTTAAAACTGTTCACTTTGCATCACCAAACTCTTCAACTGCAGGGCTGTGCTTAAGTACTGTATATCTGCTTGAGATATTAAAATATGACTGCCAGACAGAGAGAGAAATAAAGAATAAAAGCAGACTGAAAGCCAGATGGAAGATTTAATGGAAAGTTAAATAGAAAGCAAGGGATCTGAAACTGCTTCTTAATGGAACTGCTTCTCACTCCATTTAATCCTCGCCCCTAAACACAGCATCTATGTCAGCAGAGGTTTGTCAGCGCTAACAAGGTAATGATTAACCCATGGGTGTTAGAAGTAGGCAATTGCTCTTTCACAGACCCAATACTTATGATCTTCCATCAGAATTAACCCTTCTTTGGTACTGTAAAATGATTTTGAGCAGGGAAAATGAATAATAATGCCTGTAGGATAAATAAATAATACTGTAAGAGATTATTACAGAAAAAAGCCATGAGCTAGTATTTGGGGTAAGTAGATAAAGGGTTTACAAGTACAATTGGTTTTGGCTGATTAAAAAGTTTTCACATGTCCGATAGGCAGTAAAATTGTACTGATGTTATAAGATCTTCCATACATTATCAGACAATCGTATGATACTAAGATATCCCTATATCATACAATCATCGTTGTTGTATGGAGGGCCACCATAAGTCTTCTGACAGAGCTTTGAAGGTGTGTTTTACTCATTTGAGGTGAGCCTTCAAAACCCCAGGAAAGCTTATTTAGCAAAAATATGCTAGAAATGTCAATGTAAATGGCAATGAAAATGTCTCCCGGAAAGTGGTAAGTTGGGGCAGTATTTATCGAAAAATTATTATACCCCTATGGTATTGTACAGGTTATAGCATGTGATATCATTATTTTAAAAAACAGTCATAAATACATGCCTGACTGACAGACAACGAGATCAAATAACTGATAGGAACATATAAAGGAAGTGATCCACCGTGGATTTATCCCGGCCGCGAACGGCGGATTTTTCTGAATTTTCCGCCATCCGAACTTCCGATTCGTGGATTTTTCACATTTTCGAAAATTTTCGAAATTACGAGTTTTGCGTATCTTCGAAAATACAAGGATTTCTCTTAATTCCATACATACATATTTTCGAAAATTTTCGAAATTACGAGGATTACTTGTATTTTCGAAAATGCATATTTTCGAAAATACATGAAAACTCGTAATTTCGAAAATTCCCGAAAAACGTGAAACCTCGTAATTTCGAAAATACGAAAAATCTCGTTATTTCAAGGGTATTTTTAATTTTAACTGGTCCGCTCGCGGACCGGATTTTGCGAAGTTCGGACATCTCTAGTGAGCATCCTGGGAAGGAGAAGAACCTTTGCAGGACTTGAAATGGCATCTCACCACTGATCATCATCATAGCAAAAGATTTGAACTGATTTTTCAAAAATTAAAAGAACCTGTAGGATACTCAGGTATGTGTAAAATAAGGAATTAAAGGGGAAGTTCAGCACCAATTAATATACTTTTTAGAAGAGAGGTAATATTTTCTCATTTCATTGACCATAATCTTCCCATCTTTATTTATGCAAATTTTGATTTGCATAAATAAATCCTTCCAATATATTTACTTCCTGTTTGCAGGAGTTGATTTAGTGCGCAAAATTAAAGGATAATTATACTCTAAAAATTTACTTTTTAAAAATGGAAAGTATCTGTGGCAGGGAGGTAGGATCAATTATTCTTACCTCCTAATATTGTTTCGTTGAGGAGCTTTAGTACCTACTGTTTTTATGATGATTATCGAATGTATGAGGTTATTTTAAGTAATCCTCGAAAATAACCTAGAACATTTGATAACCCTCGAAAATATTTTCAAAGGTTTATCAACTGTTCGAGGTTACTTTTTACATTGTGAAAATGCAGTCCAAAGTCCCGAAATCCAAACGATCTGCCCAGCTTTGGACGGAACATTCAAGGTCTGAGTCGGACCCGGATACCATCTCTACTGGACTATTGCTGTATTAAAGATAGTGCTGCAGCCAGGAGGAAGACTTGCAAAATCAGTTTTCTTTGGGATAGCGCTAGTCACAGAAACAATATTGGGAGGTAGGAATTACCAGTCTTATATCCCTGTCCTTTATCCCTAGTCAGTCAGTAGAAATTACTGTTCAGAACATCCTAAAGGGCATGTCTACCCCAAAACTAAAATGTAACCCACTACTGGCCCCACTGTATAGTGGTAAAAAAATCATTACCTTACACCTCTGCTCCAGATAATTCTCCTGCAGTGTCTGTTCAAAGTTTTGAAAACTGAAGAGTAGGAGCTGTCAGTGAGTCATCCGGTCCTGCTGCTTCCTTAACCTCAATAAGTACTATGACATGCACAGGGGTGCCCTTCCCCCTCCCTCCCACCTTCCAGATGCCTTTATTTCTGCCCTTCTTCCTAGCTTAAAATATTTTGCGCACATTGTAACTCTTCACCTGCCACCCCTAACCGCTGAGTTAGAACTGTAATAAAAGGTTCTGAATCTTACTTACAGCCCTTCGCTCCCGCGGTTGTCTTCATAGCTAGCAGCTGTGTCTGTGGTAGGCTGAGATGAAATGTTAAGTGGGCCTATTAATCTTTCCTTGTGGTCCCTCATCTTATATTTGTGGCAGGCCCCAACACCTAAGTTTGACAGAAAAAAATTTGAAAAGTCTGTTTGGAGTAAAGTATAAATATCTTTCACTAGTTGATTAAAGTTTGTCAGTTAAGGATCAGATTATGTTTTTTTTACAACATTTACAAGCACGTTTACGTTCATTAAAAAAAAATAAATCTTTCCCTCCATGTTCTCAACTTCCAACTATCTTTACTTCTAACATTAATGACAGATGGGCCATTCAGCTTTTGCTCAGGGGATGCATGAAATCAAAACACCAAACAAGTACACGTAAAAATTGCTCCCTTAAGTGGTGCCATTAGAATCAGTTTTTCATTTTCCATTATGATTGCTAATAATGCTATAATCAAAATCAATATAAAAAAATGTTCCTGCAGATCAGCAGACAAAGTTCAGTGACATTTACCATCTTGCTTACAACAACCAGATCACTTCTATGTTCTCTAATGAAGCTGCAAATAAAAGAAAAGAGACATTATGAAGAAGGGGTCAGGAAAATGTATACACCTTAATTGCACACGCCCAGCCTACTCTCTGCCCCTCCACCTCACCGTGCCCATTCTCTACCCAGCCTCTTACTCCACCCCTTCCCTACCCTTTTCTCCTCTTGGAGAAATCTGGCATCCTTTGTGCATATACATATAAACCTGACTAATGAGGCGTATAGTTGACCATGCACATGCGCAGTTTGTTTTTCCAGTTAAGAGAACATTGGGAAGCATACTTATGCAAGGTGTTGTCCATAATAAATTTAGCACCCTAATGTATTTTAATGAAATTCTATTTGTGTTTTTACATGCTATTCAATAAATACAGTAGAAAATAGGGGCTTCCTGTACATACCATTTTACTCATGGATGTACAGTAGAAGCAGGTATCATTCAAACCAAAGCTGCAAATGCAATGTGCCATACTAGGAGTGTTCGATAATTTATCTACAGATCTAAACTTGCCACTGGATAGGGTTGAGGCCATTTTATGCCAAGCATAAAGGAAAAATAGAAAACACATCTATTTGTGTGTCTTTAAAAAAGACTGTTAGGTAGAGCTCCCAAGCAGGCTAAAACCATTGGACTAGATGGAGATTCATAAATCTTTGAATAAAGATTCAACCTCCAATATTACTTTCTATGTTACAAATAGACAGATCTGGAGCATTGTTATGCCATTAAATTTAAAGTGAAGAACTAAAAGGACATCCATGACATTTTGCATTCTGTGTATGGTAATGATGGATTTTAGAATTATAAAGTAGGCTGGCTCCTTTACATAAAAATGTGCCAAAATGCGGATGCCTTGTACGTGAAAGAATGTCATATCTGGTAAGCTAGGCATTTTAGCGGGCACAGTGTGGTTTTTCAAATTCTGAATTCCAATTCCAACTATTTTTTTCACAGATTGTTATTTTGAATGTAATGTTCTATGGTTATTCTCTGCCATGGTTCATACAATCTAATCGTCAAGGTCCGTATCAAAAGAAACCTATGTTTCCATTTTTAAGTCATTACATGAGACATCGAAGTGGAATTTTGTGGGGAAACTGTCATTGATTTTGTTAATGTTGCATTCATTATTGTCCTGGAAATCCCCAGAAAGGTACGGTCACAATTAGGGAATGTGGCCTCCCAGAGCTTAACAGGCCACCTTTTAGCTCAGATCTGTCCCCCAGTGATTATATTCTCTTTTGGATCTTGAGGGGAAGTGATTTTGGCAATCTAATGTTAAATGATCATAATCTCATATTCTACATCATGCCAACCCTTATATATATATGTATATATATAATATATATCCAAAATGCAAGTAATTGGCTGATTTTTACTTCTAAATACTTCTAGATTGCTAAAATTATGACTTGATTTCTCTGCGGATCTACATAAATGAGCAATTCAACACTGAGGTTGCAGCAATCTGTTTTTGTATTTAATATACTAATGTTTAAACAGATTGTGAGGGTTTTTTGAGACTAATTTTACGATTCTTCAGTCCATAGTTCTGTTAAACTGAACTCTGAACCTTAATAATATATTTTACTTAAAGGGGAAGATCAGTGTAAATACATGTACTTTTCAGAAAAAAGAGCAGTATTTTTTCATCCCAATGACCTTAACCTGCCCATTCAGCATTTTATCTGTGTATAAATAAATGCAACCAAAATACTGACTTCCTGTTTGCAGGACCCCTAATAGAGACCGTTATGGTTTTGCCCTTGACCCAAGCACCTGGATTGATTCAGCTGCTCAGTAGAGATCTGAGCATCTTTGACCCATCCAACAGCCAATCAGTAGAAATTACTGTTAGGAACATTCCAAGGATGTGGTGCATCCTGGAAAGGAGAAGGAAAGTTAGAACCTAAAATGTCAGCTCACTAATTTCAACAGCAGGGAACAGCAAAGGGTATGAAATCAACTGATTTTTCAAAATGTAAGAGAATATGTATAATAACTAAGTATACATTACACAAACTAACAATTTAACAAATATTGATAATTTCCACTGAACTATACCTTTTAAATAACTCTAAGATCATTGACCGGCCGCAAAAAATTCTTTAATACAAAATACTTCCTTAAATATTTAGCTGTGTATGTATTTTTAATTTTGGTCTGGGTTCACAGTAGATGAGTATAAGCCACATGAAAGAGATACTTCTGGGTAATTTCCAGCAGATGACAAGATCAGTAATTTCCTTAACAGATCATTTAAAAAACGAGAAAGGAGATTTGGAAGATCTGCTGTTTGTACAAACATATGTTGTTCTCTATGACATTTATCTATTTTTTCAGGAAGGAAAGCGTTTTTTCTCATGAAATAAGACAAGAGCAGCAATGTGATCCTATGAAACTTCAAAAAAATTTTCCCCAGGGAATTTTGTCTCTCAGTCTCTTGAAGTTTAGTGTCAGAGTCTCCTAAACACAGAGCCTTCTCTTTAATAATTCTCCGTGACAGGAAAGGTAAACAAAGCTTAAATACAACATAAAAAGAAACTGGTTTGTTTTCCTTGACAGAGAACATATTTATGTCTATTTGCAGGTGTGACATACATCCAGGTAACAATCAGATTTTTTCAAAGGGGTCAAAAGAATCTTTATTTGTCTTTTTATACTGGGTGTAAGTAAAGTAAGCCTGGAATTCAGGTGTTTCATTGTCCACTCAGAACACATAAGCAAACCTTCTCTGCATGCTTTCCACCACCTATGTATTGTCACAATAAATAACACAGACTCATATTTCATATAAATAAAGAGAAAACTCTTTCTAGAACTTGTCCTTTGGAAAAAGGAGCAGAACAGGATGACTGGTGTAACCTCCTGTCAGTAAAATATGAATCCAAGCCCTATGGCTTTAAAAAGCTTAAAGTTTTGAAAAAAGTCAAAACCAAAAAAATAAATTAATATTTTCTTTTGAAGTGTCATTGCTAAAGCTTTTGCTAAAACAAGACATAAGGATAAGATGTATTGAGAAGTAGTGGTATCTATTCATGTGAAAGATAGTGGGTGGGAATGAATGACAGCACATTCTGACAAGTTAGTAGCTTTGACTTCACATCAATATGATCGCTACTCAACACCTAGTCGCTGTACTCACAAATAAAAACAGATTTACACATTTACACTTCAGTTGCCAACCTCCCCATTAGCTGATGAACCATGTCATCTTCTTTTCCCTTGATAAAGCTGTTACCTTTATAGTTGTCAAAAGAAAGGCAGGTTATCGGGATATTAAATTTAAAAATTGAGTGGCAAAGAAATAGTCATTAATGAGTGAACTTGTCAGTCTTGGAAGGGAAATGTTTCTTCTTGCATACAAAAAAGCAATCATCTCAGAAAAAGAAAAGACATTTGTTAATTTCGAAACGAACAAAAGCAGCAAGATCCATGCTTCAGACTGCTGAAGCCGATCTGGAGACTGGTAAATGCTTTTAAAAATGTTATTTGGAAGTCTTGAGGATTACTAATTAAAAAAAAAGCATAAATCTCTATTTAACATGTCTTTTCATGCAATACACATTTCTCAGAACTAAAATGGCTCCCTGCAAACTTCCCAAATCAATTGCAAAAGAACAGCAGTATGTGTCTGCAAGTTAATAAAAATCTTTAAAAATCTTTCACGCACTGCCATAAGAAATATAAATATAATTATGAAAAATGGTAAGTAAGGTATAATTTGGACAAAGTGGTTTTCTATTTAAAAGATAGTGAATATATTATTGTTATAATACACAAACAGGGAGATTCAATAAAAGTTCTTATCGTTAAAAATGGTGCTAATTTTGTTCCAACCAATCAGATTTTATTTAACATTTCAAAGCTAAAATCTGATTGGTTGGGGCAAAACTAGCACCATTTTTAATGATAAGAACTTTTATTGAATCTCCCTGAAAATGCATGAATATCCTGTAAATTATTTAGTGAGGGGCAGGGACCTCTTTCCCTAATTTTACATGTTTTAAGCACTTGTATATTTAGTGATGATCATACTTATTTATATATTTATTTACTATCCCCCTTGTATGACTTTTTGTATTCTATATTGTATAGTGCAGCGTCCCCTAATGGCGCTATATAAATAAACATATACATACATACACACAAGGCCACAGTAAGAAACAGAATATTAGCATTTTAGTAAAAAAGTACTCTGTCTTGCAAAAAGCAAAGCTTTTACCCCTAACCCATCAGACATACTATATACTACATTTAGAATCTTTTGCTTTTGATAGGAACCTAAAGGGGAACTGTGGTCCAAAAATGACTTTAGGTAAATTGAGGTAAATTGCTAGAAATTGCTCTCCTGAGAATTTTTGCAATTTATTTTCATTGTTTATTTTACATAGTTTTGAAGATATTTACATTTTTGTGTGTGATATGGCAGCAGCATTACCAGGTCCCCTGTACTTCCTGCTTCCTGCTCTGAAACCTGTCAGTCAATCAGCCCCCCTGGTCCCTCCCACTCATGTACCCCATGGTCCCTCCAGTTGCAGGCCCCCCTTGGCCCATTCCCTTACAGCCCCATGTGGCCCTGCCCACTCGTGGGTGCTGTGGCCCCACCTGTCATGATATGGATCCTGCTGTAAGCAGATCTAGTATAGTTATTAATTATATAATGTCTGTAATAGTTGGATCCCATTTGTTTTATTTATTTGTACCTTGTGTTTTCCCCCTTTCACTCTGCATTTCTGTACCATTTGGCTGAGGTGTCATAAAAAGCAGGATGCCAAGGATTGTTATTCCTTGTAGCTTAATTCTAAAGGATACAGTAGACTTGAGTCTCCTGATCTCAGCAGGAGGTCAAACAGACCTGGGAATGTGTCCTTTGGTTTAACTATGATAAAGGCACAATCCCCTTTTCCATAACTTATACATAACAACCCAAACATCATGTATGTAGGCCTTAGTTGAGGCTGGAAACCTACCTTATGTCGTTCTGGCCAACTATATTTTCCATATCTGTCATGTTTGGTGTCTATCAACTAATAACTAATAACTAATTTAGTGATTTCTGGTTGGTAGCACCTTGGGCCACAGAGATATAAATTCTCTAATACATAATGTCGCTGAGGGTGTGTCTCCCATAGGTAATCACATATCTGCACACCCTCAGTCCGGCCTACACCTGTTGGTGATTGGTTGGGGTAAATCATTTGCCCTCCTTTTGCCTGGGGGTAGATAAGGAGCCACACAGCTACTGGAGAGGAGCTCCTGATTTTACATCTTATGGAACATCAAAGTGGATTACAGCGAGTTACCTTTTTGGACCCAAGGAACTCTTTTACCATCTATGGACTTATTCTTTTAAGGACTTGGACTTTGAAGTATTTTTCCCTTTTATCCCTTTATTTTACTGTTGCTTGTCTTTATGTCTGTTTGTTAATTATTTTTGTAACCACTATTGCACCGTTTTTGTTTTTCTTCTATTAAACGATATTCTATAAAATCGTTAAGCTGATTCTCCTAATGCTCTAACAGAACTAAGTAAGAATCCTGTCCTCTGAGACGCTACGTATAGTCATTGTATTACCTGGTACTATTCCTGCCTGAGTGTGGCAGCGAGTGTACAGGTATTTAGTATTATTTTACATTTATAGCCGCGAAGGCTGGTATCGGTTTCCACGGCCGTTAGTAAGTGGGTTATTGCAGTAGTTTATATACCTGGTAAGTGGTATATGTTAGTGACGACAACCTTCAACCTGGTTTTGACCTGGTGAGCTGGGAAAGCTCTGTTTGGTCTGAGGTTGAGAGTTGTGGTATTGTCACTGGTATTGGCTCCCACAGCCATTAGTGTGTGGGTGGTGGCAGTGTTTTATATACCTGGTAAGTGGTATATGGTAAGTGACGGCAGCCCTCAACCTGGTTTTGACCCTGTGAGCTGGGAAAGCTCAGTTTGGTCTGAGGTTGAGAGCTGTAGTTCCATCACACCACCCACTCGCATTTGCTGTGGCCCCACCTACTCATGGGTGCTGTGGCCTCGCAGACTCATGGGTGCTGTGGCCCCACCCACTCATGGGTGCTGTGGCCCCACCCACTCACAGGTGCCATGGCCCCTCCCACTCACAGGTGCTCTGGGCCACTCTGACACCCCCCCTACCCCCCGAAAACTCTGTCGAAACAGCCTTTTCAGGCTGAGTGAGAACTCTGCCTGAAAAGGCTGTTTTCACATAGAGACAGTGAAGTGCTGTAGATTTCCTTACCTTCTCTGCAGCTGCAGGTCCTTCACACAGCAGAGAGGAGGAGGGACTTCCTGTCTCCCTCACACACTGAGGGAGTCTGAAGCTGTGCTCGCTGGCGGCACTGTGCAGGAGAAGCCTTAGGAATGTCACATGTCAGCCTCCCACCCATTTACTTTCTGGTCAGTCATTTCTTTATATCTTGGGCTGTGGAGCATGTAGAGAGGTGGTTGGTGGCTCGTTTTAAAGGTAGGAAACTGGCCTTTCATTTAAACTTAACTTGTTTGGAGACCACAGTTACCCTTTAATGGAAACAAAAAATAGAAGTTTCTAAAACAAGTGCTTTAATAGATTACCCACAAAAGCACATGCAAGGGACACAGGTACATTGAGAAGCTTTATCTATCTAGAAACAGAATACAAAAACAATAATAATTTCATTAAAATGATCTGACTATTTTGTATTGCACCAGGAAGGCTGTATGCAATTCACACTGGCTGGAAAATAAACTGCAGGGTAACAGGCAGCTTTCAATGTCTCATCAGGGACTTCTATAGCGGTATAGAGACCGCTGTCAATAAAATAGATTTATAGAAAAATAAGAAATGTGCATAGAGACATTGAATACTGTAGTCAAGGACATGGCTTTTTGCAGAAAACATGGCCTGTAAGTTGTACTTGCAACAACATGGAAGCCTTCTTAATTACAGAATCTATTACTTACATGTACTAAATTTAACATACTAGAGAAGTGTCTTACAATGTATATGTTTTTTGGGGAGAAAAGATTTCAAATTAGGATTAAAAAAAAAAAGCTTAGTTCTTCTTTAAAGGAAGGGGGTGCATAGCTAAGTATATAATTTCTAGAATATTCCTAGCCCTTGTGTATTTATGCTACACATACTGTACATATTCAGATCAAATCATATTTAAAATCCTTTCTCTAAATAACAATACGTTGTTTAGTTTCCAAAAAGAAAACACCTCACAAATCTTCCCAGGACTATGGATTTTTAAAAATAAATTATATTGGATGCCCAATCCAAAAAAGGACTTTATTGGAAGCAACTAAATTATCTAAAGATGTCAATTTGCAGAGTGTGAGATAAAGACACATAAAACCCTCATATCTCACAAGATGGACAGTCATGATATGGTACTAAATATAGAGGTGGTGACCTTGGGACTCACCTACCAAAGCTTATCTTGACTTTTTCTGTGTTTTTGCTGTATTCCCCACAGAATACAGCTCAAGGGCAGCTTTGCTTTGTTGGGCACCTCATGTTGAAATATATAATGATAACTTTTGTCTAAAAACCTACCTAAACACAGGGACACGTAATATATATATATGTAACCTGGAGAGAAATGAAGGCACTTGCAGGGCTTCACAAACGGCCCCATTGATGGGGTGGAAACATGTTAACCACCATGTTTAAATAAACATACACGCTGTTTGTGAAGCCCTGCGAGTGCCTTTGTTTCTCTCCAGGTTACATAAGTTTGGATAGCGCACCCAGGCTGTTGATTTTATGGAGTGCCCACTTCTATCGATCTCTCTCTATATATATATATGTATATCAAATAAAGCATGTAGCCCCACACCAATTATTTGCAGTATCAAAAAAGATATATTTCAGATATAAATGGCTGCCCACATATTTATACCGATGTTTCGGGAGATACAACTCCCTTTATCAAGATATGGGCAGTGAATAAACAATGACAAAACATCATCTTATATACAAAGTCAACCGGAAGTGATGTCACGAAAATTCAACTACATCCCCTATAAATACAGGAAATCCTGTTAGAGTAGAGGAACAATGGGTAAGGGTATCATATACATTCAGTTAGTCCAATTGAATATTAATCAAGTTTGCAAAGTTTGCAATTTTTTCACCCACCAAACTTCCTTCTTTTTTAGTCTATCCTCCCTATCGCCATGTCCTTTTTCGGAAATGACCTCTAAGACCATAAATCTAAGGTCATCAGCAGAGTGTCCAACGTCAACAAAATGACGTGGCACCGGCAAGGCTACTTGTCGCAAATTTATGGAGGACTTATGCTGTGAAATTTGACTTTGACTTTCTGTATAGTTTCTCCTATATGTAAGAGGCCACAGGGACAGATAAGCACATAAATAGCAAAACGGGAATTACATGTATATAGACCCCTTAATGGATATTCAACCCTAGTTCGAGGGTGTACAAAACTAGTCGCCTTAATAACTGAACGGCACTGAACACAATTATGACAAGGAACCATACCTTTCTTAGTAGACTTAAGCCACAACTTATTCCCTTTACAATTGTCTCCATTATCTCTCACCTGACAAGAACGATTCAATCTAGAGCCAATAGTATCTCCCCTTCTATAAGAAAACATAGGAGGTAATTTAAATTCTGAAACATTAGGGTATGAATTCTTCAATACATTCCAATGTTTAGTGAGAACCTTTCTGATTGGACCACATTGTTGGTTAAAGTCTGAAACAAAGGGAATTCTATGTATAGGCTGAGTACTTCTAACATTGCTTCCACCTATTTGGTGTATGTCTGTTTTTTTCTGTATTTTATCGGTGGCCATGGATAAGATGGTGTTAGGATAGCCCCTACTTGCAAACTTCTGACACATATTACCAAACTGTACCTTCTTTTGAAGAGGGTCACTAACCAGCCTATCCACCCTACATAACTGACCAAAAGGAATGGATCTTTTAATGTGGGCAGGGTGTTGGCTAGTATAATGAAGAATTTGATTACGGTCCGTAGGTTTAACAAACAAATCAGTATGTAGAACATCTTTTTTTATACACACATCCAAAAAATGAATGTTACTAAAGTCGGCAGTCAAATCAAATTTGATAGAAGGATGTATTTTATTAGGTCTAGCGTGGAACTGCGATAGGGTAGATACGTCACCCCGCCAGAGGATGAACACATCATCAATATATCTCCACCACGCCACACAGTGGTCACAGAAGAGATCATCATGATAGACGTGCTCATCCTCTAAGCCAGCCATAAAGGCATTAGCATAGGCCAGAGCGACGTTCGACCCCATCGCAGTCCCACGCACCTGGAGGTAAAACTCATTTTTAAATTCAAAATAATTTTTAGTGAGTATAAACTCTAATGCTTGCATGAAAAAATATACCTCCTCTGACCGAAATTGTCCTTTTTCAATAAGAAGTTTTTTAGCTGCCGCTATTCCATCAGAATGTGGAATAGATGTATACAGACTGGCCACATCCATAGTGGCCAGCTGTATATCACCCCAGTTACTGACATCAAGTTGTTTGAGTTTTGTCAAAAAATCAACAGTATCCCTCAAGTATGATTTAGTCTCACACACTAGAGGACCCAATGCCTTATCCAACATGTTGGTGCTGCTGCTGCTTATTTTGTTCTTATATATATATGTATATATATAAAAATATATATATACATATAAATATATACTAGCCGTTGGTGCACAATGGAAATTATGTATGTGTATGTTTTGCTATGTGTGGAAATAGAATCTTTACACAGGTATATTTTAAACGGTTACACAGACAGTCACCAGCTTCCAGAGGAAACAAATAGGATAATCCTGCAGGTCTGAGAGTAGACCCAGGCAATCCTGCTACACTGTGTGGTTGAAACTAAACATGCTAGGTTAATACTTATTAGTATTCACCACGGCAAGTGGTGATGGTACCTCATATATTATAACAGAAGGTACCTCACAGCATCATGTTATTGTAATAGCATTGCCCTAATAATATAACGTATAAACAAACATTTCTCGTTCCCAGTTTACCTAAAGAAATAGATTTATCCTTTATATACTCTTATACAGATGTAATTGAAAAAAAGTTGCTTCAGAGCAATTTTTAATAACTGATAACTGCTTTTTATTTCAGCATTACAGTAAATCCTTGGTCCACCTGCCTGGCTTTACCACTAAGCAAAAGGACTTGCAAGCGAGCACCTTCATCCCAACCATTAATAGTGGCTGCCAATTCAAATTGTTCTAGCCAATCAGTCCACTCCCTTGTTACCCCATCAAATGTATTATATTTAAAAATAGGTTTGTCAGTTGGGCCTGGTAGAGCTACTGAGTCTAATTGGGGAATTTCATCTGCAGGTACAAGTACAGGAGGATTTAAATCAATACTATCAGTAGCAGCCTCCATAGCTTAATACAGAGAACAAATATACAGAGAAAACAGGGAGAATAAATGGTATTATCAGCACCGCTGCCACCAATTTGTACCAGATCACTGCTTTATGGAAGGATTATGGGTAGCATGGCACACAGTGGGTTACTCTGGTGGTCTGGCACAAAGCAAAGCAAAGTGCATATAAACAGGTTCCCCACATAACATGTGCAGTAATCAGGGGAGTCCCTGTCAATGGTGCACCACTTTCAATATTGACCAGGCCTGTATATTGTATGTCCTTGTAAGAGTTTGTATGAAATAAGGTAAATTGTCTGTCCAATAACCTGTCCTCCCAACAGGTGGTAACAGGATCTTATACAAAGGACCTTGTGTTGCAGTCAGTATCTCTCCAAAGCACACACCACACTCCACTTTCACTTTCTCTCCTCCTACCATAGAGAGCAGGGATGTCTTGTATTTTATTACTCACTGACACCACCTGCAGGCTGGAGGTGGGATATATGGAGCCTTGGTGTATATGTCCATTACAATACACATCATATCCTGTATTTTGGATAACACTTTCTTTCATATGGAGCAGACACAGGGGTGTGGTTTAAGCTACAATTTGACCGTTCCATTTTAAAATAGGGATCTCAGCTCTGTAAGTAAGTTTATGTATTTTGTATATTTTGTGTTGTACCTAATTTAAGTCAGTGCTATACTTTATATATATTTACTGATGGTCATTTAAATGGTGATAGTGAGATAGTACACAGATACATATACACCTTTCCAGTGTGTAATCCTATACCTATAGCTCCTAAAATCTCAATGCAATCTCCTATGGAGATATAAATATATTTATATAATATAAGGGATAAGGGATATATATAAAAACCAGCACAGCATTAGCCAGTTATAAATATGGACTTATAGAAACAGCTAGAAAATGTGTTTAATAAGGAAGGCAAGTGATACATGGAGGAAAAGAGAAAGGTGCTGTTAGGGGTCACTGTCCCCCTGAAACACCCCTAGTTGTTAGGTGACACTGAGATTTTGTGCTGCAGTGCACAAATTTCTGCCATGCACTTTTAATGATGACAAATTACTACTGCCAAAATATCCATACCATTGTTTTTTGTGAATTCCAATCTTGTTGAATGATCCACATTGCTGCGCCCAGTGTTGTGTGTGACCAATGGCCATAGACACAACAATCGCACTTGTACGATGTATTGGTCACAAATTTATATTTCCAACCTGCTCGGTAAAAAAAAATGTACGATCGTTTTTGTATTTTTGAAATCTACAAGCATAGAAAGTCATTGCAAGTTTCTGCTTAAAAACCATGATTTTTTAAAATAGACTTCTCTCAACTGTAATAATTTTAATACCTCCATGCATTAAACGACAGTTCCATGTGCTTATGGAATGATTATTCTTTATTCAAGGACAAGAAGGTTATTTTTTTGTCTGATCTGTAACTGCACACAATGAGAGCGGAGTTAAGGCTAATTGACTAGGGTTTTACAAACTAAAGACCTGTACACAGGAGACAGCCAAGCTGACCTAACCCAAGCCTTCTGCTGTGTCTCTAATTAACATTAGGAAAAACATCTATTGTCTCCTGTAAATTCTGCAGTAGTGGAACAGACTGGGCAGCAGGCCTACCATATGGTCATCTCGAAAAAGCAGTAGCACTATGCCAGATTATTAAAAAAAACTGTTCAACAAACATACAACAAACTACAATGATGTCATTTTAAAGGGCATTTTCAACGGAACATTTTAAAAATGTTTTCACACCGTTTTACAAGTTTTTTATTTCACTTGATTTTGTTTATTAGATTCCACAAAAACACAGTGAATCACCACAGATACATAGTGGGCCAGTAGGGATCATTTGATGTGGTGCTGTCTAAGGTCTGTTGTCTAAGGTCTGCAGTCTGCACCTGTGCAAATCTACTTCTTATCTCCAACAGTTTTTCGTATGTTTTGCCATTTACCCCCCTTACAGGTTTCCCTGTTCTAGAAATCAAATAAAGCCCCTAAAATGCTAAACAAATTCTTATTCTGTATCCTGTTGAATCAGGTTTCTGGAAGATATTTGGGCATTACCTTTTTTACTAAGTCTGTATTTCCAAGACCTACTGTAGAAGGTGCCATATTGTTTGTTCTATTTAACTACCTCTTCCGTTTTTCTGTATCCAAGAATTGAACATTACATTTGAGGGTTACTGAAAGGTACATTCGAGGGTTACCAAAATCGAACACTAAATTTGAGGGGTATCAAACACTGCATTCTAGGGATATGGAGCACTAAAGTTTGGATTAAATATAGTATAAATAGCAATGGTAACTTACTGTAAATGGCTCTGGGACCTGGGAAATGGTCTTGGGAACACGTAAATATCACCAAAACTTGTATAAACACTAATTTTCCCCATGATCGGGCAATTGGCAGGCTTCCTCACTGAATTTTCAAGGTTTACTGAAATCAATCACTACATTTGAGGGTTACTGAAATCGAACACAACATTTGAAGGTTACCGAAACCGAACACTACATTCGAGGGTTACTGAACGGTACATTCGAGGTTTACCAAAATCGAACACTATATTTAAGGGTTACCAAACACTACATTCGAAGGTTACCGAAATTGAACACTACATTCGAGGGTTACTGAAATTGAACACTACTTTTAGAAACTTTTTCTATATTGTAGCTCATCCCTGCCCACCCACAACCACCGAGTTATTGTTCTAAAAAAAAGAATCAGAAACATACTTACAGCCCTTCGTTACCGCGGCTGTCTTCATAGCCGGCAGCTGCGTCTGTGATTGGCTGCCTCTCAGCCAAACACAGACATGGCTGCCGGTCCGGCCCATTTTCAATTTCCGGCAATCAAGGAGCCAGAGAAAACATCCGCGGGAGTGAGGGGCTGTAAGTTTAATTCTGAATTTCCAGACATAGGGACCAAATAATAATGAGAATTTTCCTGTTAGTGATTTATTTCCAGATTCCACAATTCCAAGCAATTCCATCCAAATCATTTGGGGATGTCTTTTATTTGGTATTCATGAATAGCTCAAGGTGCATTGATTGGACAGCTCTAATCATTATTTAAATATTCTCAGCTCTCCTTGTAGAATGACATCTAGTCATTCCACATACCCTGAGTGGGCACAATGTACAAATTCCCATTTTGTAATCATCTTGTAAATAATTACAAAAATAGGAATTTGTGCATTGTTCCCACACATCTAAAGTACCATTGTCCTCTCTCCAACTGGGTGCAAAAATCAATATTTGTAAATAAATGATTGCATTATTTAGGTTTGATATTTTTAGTAGTAGAGATAGGGAAAGATGCAATATTGACCACAATGGGCTAAAAATTAGTTAAAGCCTCGCTTCCAGAGTTAGCGTGAATTTAACTCATTTCCGGGGCCTGCGCCATTTTCCATTAATGGCACAGGCGCCCAATACATCAAAGAAAATGTTTGTTTTTCTGCTATTAAATAGTGCACAAATGAAGGTCTTAAAAACAGAGGCTTACCGTCATCTGCCAGTTGAACACTTAGTGAATACTGCATTGCGAGAACCCAGAAGGAAGGAGCAGACTAAAGATTTATGTAATTTGTAAAAATAAACTTATCGGTAGTCTGCCACTTGGAAGAGAACTGCCGCAGCTGACATTTTTTCACAACCAATCATGTGCCCTATTGAAGAACACACAATCATCTAAAATTTACCAACATTTTCATCCGAAATCTGTTGGTGACCGACAAAAATTACTGTAGATATTCCGACTTGATCAGAAATCGATTTGGATGAGATATCAGACAGTGTGTACCCATCCTTATAATGCAAACGTTGGATAATTAAATGTTGTTTTGCTATGTTTTGTTTCTGTATCCTTTTAGTTTGCTTGCACATCATTTTCTGCATGCTGCTAATGTAGTCTGCAGTTTATATAATAATATAAAAATGTCTTTGGGAGCATTTTATTTATGAAATTCTTGTAGGTCTGTTATATGTCTTGTATGTTTTACCTTTGATATTGGCCCAAATGACCTTGCTTTCCCTTTGTCACTTTTGGGTCTCTGTAGTAGAGTATTTTCCATCATTGTGTAATTCTATTGATCTTCAGTCACATGACATACTTTTGCTATCCATCATCACTTTGACTTTGGTCTCCTGTCAGCCAGTATTAGAACATTCAGGTCATTGTATGCCTATTGTCACAGTGTCCTTTTAATGACCATACGTGCTAGCCTTCAGTTCTGTAACTTCCGTGGTTATGTATTATACCAGGCAGCTATATAGTTTAATGTGAGGTGGGCCAAAAGGAGCAAAGAGCCCTCCACAGAAAATAGGCTGTATTGCATGTTAATAAGTCAGCGGTTCTGGACACATGCATTACCCATAGGACATAAAGGAGAAAATTTTGCATATCTCCGTCCCTTACTCTGGGAAACCTGGGAGTGAAAAATTACTTCTTGTTTCTTAGATTTTGTGGGCAATGCTATTCATATAGCATGAGACTGCAAGATATCTTCTGTTCTGCTCCGTATGTCTTATAATATTCATCAGGAAAGTAAAGGAAAAAATACTGTGTCAATGCGGGTAATAGTTTGGACTTAAGTAATTAATTTAATAACATATGAATTCCCATAGAGAACTTTACAACCACCATTGGCACCACTTAGTACATCAGAAATCATTTTCTACAGTCTCTCTGTATCTCTGGCAGTTATCTGCACGCTCAGCGTCTGTAGGAACCAGCTCTTGTATCAGCTCGGGCCATTTTTAAAAAGGTGTGCCATTTTTGTTGTTTTTTTAAAACACAGACTTTTTTTTTACCAAAAATGAGTGAATTTTTTCAACGTCTTTATTTCATAACACCAAAGGGGAATTTTTCAAACAAATTTTTTTTGCCTTTTCTGAAAAAATATGAAAAATCTTTTTAAAAAAGCCAGGACTTATTTTATTATTTATTAGAATTATGTTAATAAGGAATTATTAAAAACCAAGATCGATTTTTAAAAACTATTTCTAGAAAAGACCTCCAGAAATGACTTTTTGGAGAGATTTAAAAAAAAAACAATATGGTTTTTCGCAAAGATTTAATGCCAAGCGTATTTGTGAAATGTGGTGTTTTTCTATGTTCCGAAAATGTTTTGCAATAGCGGCAAAAAAACTGACATTACCGTTTTGCAAATATGCCTGTATGTGTTTGGTGTTACAGCTACAGCTGTAATTATAACTTGTACCTTGCGCACACAGGGTTTTGCTCAATGTACCATCCATTTCTTTCTAACATGTTTGACTGCTGCTGTTTATCATGTGGGTTGTTTTGTAGTTATAAATGATTTGGGTAAGAACACAATCAGTTACACAGAATGTAAATTGTAATCAGTAATCAATAGCCAAAAGCCATTTTCACTGTGATTTTAGAATGGCTTCTAAATCTGTATTCATGTTAGAATAAATGACAGTATTCCTCTTTCATTAATAGATCCTCTACTAAACCAGGCCTGGATTTTAGGAAATTCTAACTTAGTTAGCAATTTCTTTAACTGAGCTCTAATGATTCATTTGATAAATCCAATCATCCATTTAATAAAATGTACTGTCCAGCAGAGACACGTAAAGGGATTGCTATTTAAATTGCTGAATACTCTAAACAGTATAATAGCATCTTCAAGGGGAATGCAAGGTGATGTTATTATATGCAGATGGTAGGGGTGATGTATATTTGTATTCTGTTTGTAAATGGATTGTCAAGCTCCCACCCCTATTTGGCGGTATTTAAAAACCTGCAGTACCTGCGGTACCTTAAATGCACATGTATGGTCAGTAAAAAGTCCAAAAATTGGTTGAAAAAATTATCTGGTTTATATGTGAAAGCCTGGCTCTTACAATAAACTGTGTTCATCATCTGTGACAGGCCGTGCCTTCAAATAGTAGCAGGGAAGTTTGTATAAATAATAGCTATGATACCTACAGATTCATATCAGGAGATATAAATTCCATTGCCCTGATATGGCCTAAAATGTAAAAATAGATATAAAGGGAGAGTCACCCAGAGCCACAGTCGATCTGGGTAGATCTCCCTTCCAGTATTTATAATTAGCTTTGTGACTCTGGGTAAATCCTACAAAGGAATAACCCATGTGCAACTTTATCACACAGGAAGAGCCACGAAGCTGGTGTTGAATAGCTTGCGGTATATATATGTATATACTGTAAGGAGCTATTATCCCACATATATGTATATACTGTAGGGAGCTATTATCCCATATATATGTATATACTGTAAGGCGCTATTATCCCATATATATGTATATACTGTAAGGAGCTATTATCCCATA
>JAACNH010004947.1:0-22130 GCA_019447015.1 Hymenochirus boettgeri | reverse complement strand
ATTCCTTCATTCACTGAAGCCCCTTCAGGGTATGACAGGTGTTGAATCAATCGGAACTTTCCAGGTTCCTTTTTTGGCACTAGGCCCAATGGAGAAACAATTAGGTTTGGAATGGGGGTTTCCCTGAAAGGACCCGCCATCCTCCCCAAGCTAATCTCCTTTAGTAACTTTTCTTTTGCTAGTTCTGGGTGTTCCCGGATAGATCTAAGGTCCTTGCAGTCCAGACGGGGGCCAACCAAAGTAGATGGGATGGTGAAACCCTTTTCTAGCAGTAACGCCCCCCTTTGGTCTGGGTACCTATCGAGCCATGGTTTGATCGCCTCTAACCTCACTGGGCTCTCCCCCTTTTCCAGCATCCCTTTGTTTGAAATACCTTGCCTCGACCATCTGCTGCATCTTGAGGAGGGATGATCGCCTGCGCACACAGAGCACTCGTGCCGAAATCGACATGACGCACCCCAAGTGCACTGGCCCTCATTGAACTGCCAACAAGTTCCTCCCTTTTGCCCCGCTGCATTAAATCCTGTGCCCCCGCCACTGCGATATGGCTGTCCCTGTCCGGGGGCACCCCCCTGAAAGGGCTGTCCCAATGGGTGACCGAAACCTTGAAAACCTTTATTATTCATCACCCTCATCCACAGTCCAATGTCCCTGTGGTCCCACTGAACCTCACCACGTGCTGCCATGCGTTGTCTGAACGCCTCATCGCATTTTAACCAGGCTTGCCCTCCGTATACTCTATGGGCCTCCCAAATAGAGTCTAAGTAACAGAATAGAACCGAACAGTGTTGAGGATTACGCTCACCGACTACGCTGCCTAATATAGCGAAGGCCTGAAGCCAATTGCCGAAGGTCCTCGGGATCAGGCGACTCGGCCGCTTTTCTTCCTCCTCCTCGGATCCAGCTTCCTTACCCCTCTCTAGCTTATCTAGGGAAAAGCGTTCCAATGGTAACAGGGAAAAAATGTCCACATCCCTCTTCCATATTTTTTCCTTAACCTCCTGCTTTAAGTGGGTGCCCAGGGGCCCTCGAAGCACAAATATGTATGGCCTCCTGTGACTTTAGAGATGATGAGCCTTCAGGTGTGACTGTCTCTGCCGGCAAGCGCCCAATATTTCTCACCCCTATCTGTGCCTCTGTGGCCAACCCTGATTGCTGTGTAATCCCCCGAAACCAACGCATTTGTATTTGGCCTCTCTTGAGCTGCCTCGAGTTGACCCAGAAAAACCCTCAAACTTGACACTATACCTGCCATATTGCCATAGGTGGGAGCTGTCCCTATGCAAGCACTGTTTGCTGACCCCCTGTGTGCTGTAAGTGCATGACCTAGGCTGACTGGCGTCTCCAGAAGGGGCAGGGGAGGAGAGTACTTGCCGCAGCCAGGAGTCTCCCCTTACTGCAATCTCTTCCCGGAGTCTCCCGATTAGCTCCTCCAGTCCCGACATCTTTGCGGAGATAAGGTAGGATCCGCAGGGCCCGCTCCTGGTCCGACCACAGCTGTACTGTTCCCATTGCTGGTCTAGAATATGGCCGCCGCTCCTCCCCCTAGCTTCCTACTCTGTCCCTTCCCGACCTGGACTGTGAATCTTTTTCCAGTATTTTTTTTCTAAACAATTTTTTGAGACCATTAAAACCTATACCGGCGAGCAACGAATCCACGAGTAAAGGGTCCATTAAACCTATACGCGAGCATCGAATTTCATGAGTAAAGGGTCCTAAAAACCTATATGCGAGCATCGAATCCACGAGTAAAGGGACCCATTAAAACATACGCAGCATCGAATCCACGAGTAAGTGACCATTAAACCCTATACGCGAGCTCGAATCCACGAGAAAGAGTCCATTAAACCTATACGCGAAGCATACGAATCCACGAGTAAAGTGACCATTAAAGCCTATACCGGAAATCGAATCCACGAGTAAAGAGTCCATTAAAACCTATACGCGAGCATCGATCCACGAGTAAGAGGTCCCATTAAAACCTATATCGCGAGCATCGAATCCACGAGTAAAGAGTCCATTAAACCTATACGCAGCATTGAATCCACGATAAAGTGACCATTAAAGCCTATTCTCGGAGCATCGAATCCACGAGTAAAGAGTCCATTAAACAATACGGCAGCATCGAATCCACGAGTAAATGTCCATTAAAACCTATACGCGAGCATCGAATCCACGAGTAAAGTTCCATTAAAACCTATACTCCAGCATTGAAATCCACGAGTAAAGGGTCCATTAAAAACCTATACGCGAGCTCGAATTCAATACAAGAGATAAGGGTCCATTAAAACGCTATATACGCGCATCGAATCCACCGAGTAAAGTGCCATTAACCTATATACTGAGCATCGAATCGCAAGTTAAAATGTAACTGGTAACCCTAGGCGCGAACGAAACTGGAAAATATCGCGAGTGAGAGCAATAAATAGATTTTTCGAAGTCCTGGATATTGGAAACGTGTCCCCAGACCATTACCACCGGCCCCACAGCCATTTACATAATTATCCATGGATATTTTAATTTCGACCTTTGACCTCCATTGACTTAATGGGTTAGTTTTCGAACTTTCAAACTTTCTAAGAGTTCGAAAGTTCGCCCCATCTCTAACCATAACTAGTCAATGCCCGATCTTGATCATTGTCCTGTTTTCCATTACCTTCTCTTGGATCCAGAAATGTCCATTCGCCAAGCGGATGACAAAACCGAAGCCAAAATCAAAAGGGCTAAACTAAAAGTCACCTGGGACATGCTGACATCTTTGTGCATTATAAACCTTGGGAGGTGGGTGCCTTTTAACATGCCTGAAACATAAGAGCGCCTTCGGTTTTTAAAGTGGAATGTGCACGGAGTTTTGAAAACCAGTTCTGAGAGAAACTCTACAATCTTCACCTCTAGAAAGCAACTGCTTCCATACACCATGTAAGGGTATATTGGATATTTAGATATTGAGGGTCTCATGAAACTGTATTAGGGATTAGGGAGATATCAACAGGGCCTTTAGTGAGTGGGGCAACTAAATCACAAGGATCCTAAGTGATGGGATTTTATAGGGAGCCCAATGTGTACCCTGCCAATGGAACATTTTGGAAAAAGGATATCTGCAGATAGAATTGGTCTCTTGGCTCGTTCACACTACATCGTTTGTATAAGTTTTCAAGCGCAGTGCATTTTAAAAAACGGACAGACAGTAAAAACCCATAGGGTTTCCATAATATCGTTCCAAACTTGCTGCGTTGTATTATGTTCCGTTTTAGTCCATTTAACCGCACGCCGGTACAAACGGATACACGCACACGTTTGCGTTTCTGTCCATTTTTGGCAAAGGATGCCTGGGAGTTCCTGTGACATCATTTCCTGTCTGCGGGCTATAGGAACACACCCAGAAAATGCAAGCTCTCTCCACAACATATCTGCCTCTCTCTCCTGAAACTCCCACACTCCCAGGAAGTCACAGGTGTTCTATAGTCTGCCCCTTTAAATTGTAAAAATGCGACATATAGAAACACAGAAAAACGTATTAATAATGCACACGCAACGGTTAGCCATGCAAACATCACTAAACGCACTGCGGTTTTTAGAGTTGCTTTTTTATTGCACGTTCCTGGTGTGAACGAGCCCTTGGCGGAAAGGTCCGCATGATTGGAATCAGAACATTAAATCTTTGTACCGCCAGGAAACATACATCAGAGGCAATATATACAGGTTAGTGCACTTTACATAAATGAGTGCAAGAACAACAGGGCCATTCCCATCCACATTGAAACATTAAAGGGAATGTCCACCCCTCTGGGAAAAAATCAGTATATTATGCAAAAAAAACCAAAACCAGGACTCGTTTTATTCCAATGATTAATCAGCTTCCAGCAAGAGATCTTATACTTACAAGCTCTGCGATCCCCCGCTCTTCGTGTCTCTCCACATCCCTCTCCACTGCGGCTGCTGTGTTATTTTTGTATGCCCGAGCAGCTGCATGGGGGCTGCTCCGGGAATGGCAGTCAGTGGGTGATGTGACTGAAGCTGGCGGTGGCACTGGGTGAATTGTGAACTGGAGGGCTGGCTTTGACACTGGTGATTATTAAACTGGAGGCTGCTGTGACACTTGGTGATTAGTGAACTGGAGGGTTGGTTGTGACACTGGGTGATTTTGTGAAACTGGAGGCTGGCTGTGGCACTGGGTGATTTGTGTGACTGGAGGGTCTGGCTGGGACACTGGGTGATCTGTGAACTGGAGGGCTGGCTGGGACAACAGGTGATTAGTGAACTGGAGGCTGGCTGGACACTGGGTGATTAGTGAACTGGATGGCTGGCTGTGACACTGGGTGATTAGTGAACTGGAGGGTCAGTTTGCTGTGACACCCGGGTGATTTGTAACTGGAGGGCTGGCTGTGACCCGGGTGATTAGTGAAACTGAGGGCTGCTGTGGACAATGGGTGATGAAGTGAAACTAGAGGGCTGGCTGTGACAATGGGTATGAGTGAACGTGAGGGCTGGCTGGGACAATGGGTGATGAGTGAACTGGAGGGCAGGCTGTGACACTGGGTGATAGTAAACTGGAGGGCTGGCGTGACAACTGGGTGATGAGTGAACTGGAGGGCTGGCTGTGACACTGGGTGATGAGTAACTGAGGGCTGGCTGGCAATGGGTAGATGACTGGAGGCTGCTGACAAGGTTATGAGTGAACTGGAGGGCTGGCTGGTGACACTCTGCGTGATCAGTGAACTGAGGGCTGCTGGTACCCTGGGTGATCTGTGAACTGGAGGGCTGGCTGGGACAATGGGTGATGAATGACGGAGGGCTGGCTGTGACACTGGGTGATTAGAACTGGAGGGCTGGCTGTGACACTTGGTGATTGATGAACTTGGAGGGCTGGCTTGGACACCGGTGATTAAATGAACTGGAGGGCTGGCTGTGACAATGGGGTGATGAATGAACTGGAGGCTGGGCTGGACACTGGTATTAGTGGAACTGAGGGCTGCTGGTGGACACTGGTGATTAGAACTGGGGGCTGGCTGTGACACGGTGATGAGTGAACTGGAGGCTGGCTGTGACACTGGGTGATGAGTGAACTGGAGGGCTGGCTGTGACACGGGTGATGAGTGAAATGGAGGGTGGCTTTGACAATGTGATGAGTGAACCGAGGGCTGGCTGGACAATGGGTGATGAATGAACTGGAGGCTGGCTTGGGACACTGGGTGATCGTGAACTGGAGGGCTGGCTGGGACATGGATGATCTGTGAACTGGAGGGTCGGCTGGACATGGGTGATTAGTGAACTGGAGGGCTGGCTGTGACAACTGGGTGATTAGTGAACTGGAGGGCTGGCTGTGACACTGGGTGATTAGTGAACTGAGGGTTGGCTGTGACACTGGGTGATTAGTGAACTGGAGGGGCTGTGAACGGTGCTGTGAACGAGGGTGGGCTGGACACTGGGTGATGTGAACGGAGGGCTGGCTGTGACAAGGGTGATGAGTGAACTAGGAGGGCTGGCTGTGGCACTGGGTGATTTGTGAACTGGAGGGCTTGGCTGGGACACTGGGGTGATTAGTGAACTGGAGGGCTGGCTGTGACACTGGGTGATTATGAACTGGAGGGCTGGCTGTGACACTGGGTGATTAGTGAACTGGAGGTTGGCTGTGACACGGGTGATAGATCCACCCTCTGGGAAAAATCATATATTATGCAAAAAAAACCCAAATCATTCAATGATTAAATCAGCTCAGCAGAGATCTTATACTTACAACTCCCATCACCCGCTCTTGTGGCTCTCCACTCCCTCTCCACTGCGGCTGCTGTGTTATTTTTGTATTCCCGAGCAGCTGCAGTGGGGGCTGGCTTCGAATGGCAGTCATGGGTGATTATGGAACTGGATGGGCTGGCGATGGCACTGGTGTGTTATGTAACTGAAGGGCTGGCTGTGACACTGGGGATTAGTGATGGAGGTTGGCTGGTGACACTGGGTGATTAGTGAACTGGAGGGTTGGCTGTGACACTGGTGATTTGTGAACTGAGGGCTGGCTGTGGCACTGGTGATTGTGAACTAGGGCTGGCTGGACATGGTGATCAGTGACTGAGTTGGCTGGACACTGGGTGATCTGTGAACTGAGGGCTGGCTGGACACTGGGTGATTATGTGAACTGGAGGGCTGGGCATGGACACTGGGTGATTAGGAACTGGGGGCTGGCTGTGACAATTGGTTAGAGTGAACTGAGGGCTGGCTGTGACACTGGGTGATTAGTACTGGAGGGCTGGCTGTGACAATGGGTGATGAGTGAACTGGAGGGCTGGCTGTGACACTGGGTGATGAGTGAACTGGAGGGCTGGCTGTGACAATGGGTGATGAGTGAACGGAGGCCGCCTGGCTGAGTACAATGGGTGATGAGTGAACTGGAGGGCTTGCTGTGCACTGGTGATGTGAACTGGGGCTGGACTGGACTTGGGCTAGTGAACGGAGGGCTGGCGGGGACACTGGGTTGATCTAGTGAAACTGGAGGGCTGGCTGGGACACAGGTGATTAGTGAACTGGAGAGCTGGCTGGACACTGGGTGATTAGTGAACTGGAGGGTTGGCTTGACACTGCGGGTATTAGTTAACTGGAGGGTCTGGCTGTGACACCGGGTGATTAGTGAACTGGAGGGCTGGCTGTACATGGGTGATGATGAACTAGAGGGCTGGCTGTGACATGGTGATGAGTAAACTGAGGGGCTGGCTGTGACAATGGGTGATGAGTGAACTGGAGGGGCTGGCGGGGACAATGGGGTGTAGTGAACTGGAGGGTTGCTGTGACACTGGGTGATTAGTGAACTGGAGGCTGGCTGTCACAAGACTGGGTGTATAAGTTAACTGAAGGGCTGGCTGTGACAAGGGTATGAGTAACTGGAGGGCTGGCTGTGACCACTGGGTGATGATGAACTGGAGGCTGGCTGTGCAATGGGGTGATGAGGTGAACTGGAGGGCTGGCTGGTACAATGGTGATAGTGAACTGGAGGTGCTGGATGGTGGACAACTGGGTGATCATGTGAACTGGAGGCTGGCTGGGACAATGGTGGATGTTGAACTGGAAGGCTGGCTGTACACTGGTTGATAGGAAACTGGAGGGCTGGCTGTGACAGGGTGATAGTGAACTGAGGGTGGGTGTACACGGGTGATTAGTACCTGGAGGGCTGGCTGTGACAATGGGTATGAGTGAACGGAGGGCTGGCTGTGACACTGGGTGATGAGTGAACTGGAGCTGCTGGGACAATGGGTGATGAGTGAACTGGAGGGCTGCTCTGTGACACTGGGTGATCATTGAACTGGAGGGCATGGCTGGGACAACTGGGTGATGCTGTGAACTGAAGCGGCTGGCTGGGACACTGGCATGGTGGACTGAGTGTATGTGAACTGGAGGGCTGGCTGTGACAACTGGGTGATTAGTGAACGGAGGGTGGCTGTGACACTGGGTGATGAGTGAAACGGAGGGCTGGCTGTGACAATGGGTGATTAGTGACACGGAGGGCTGGCTGGGACATGGTGATGAGTGAACTGGAGGGCTGGCTGGGACATGGTTGATGAAGTGAACTGGAGGTGCTTGTCTGGGACAACTGGTGTGATCAGTGGAACTGGAGGTTGCTGGGACACTGAGTGATGTGAACTGGAGGCTGGCTGGACACTGGGTGATGTGAACGGAGGGCTGGCTGGTGCACACTGGTGATATAGTGAACTGGAGGGCGTGTCTGACACTGTGTGATCTATGAACTGGAGGTTGGCTATGGAACACTGGGTGATTTGTGAACTAAGGGCTGGCTGTGGCACTGGGTGAATTGTAACTGAGGACTGGCTCCAGTTACAATCACTGGTATTTGAACTGGAGGGTTGGCTGGGACACTGGGTGATTAGTGAACTGGTGGAGGGCTGGCTGGGACACTGGGTGATCGTGAACTGGAGGGCTGCATGGGACCTGGTGTTGTGAACTGGAGTGCTGGCTGGGACAACTGATTGATTAGTGACTGAGATGGAGCTGACTGTGACACTGGTGGTGAATGAACTGGAGGGCTGCTGTGACACTGGGTGATTGATTGAACTGGAGGGCTGGCTGTGACACTGGGTGATCTAGTGAACTGGAGGTCTGGCTGGGAACAAAAAAACACTGGGTGATCTGTAGAACTGAAGGGCTGGCATAATCACTGGGTGATGTAGTGAACTGGAGGGCTGGCTAGGACAATGGGTGATAGTGAACTAGAGGCTGCTGTGACCCGAGGGTGGATGAGTGAACTGGAGGGCTGGCTGGGACAATATGTAATGAGTGAACTGAGGGCTGGCTGGGACATCTGGGTGATGATGAACTGGAGGCTGGCTGTGACACATGGTGTGATGAACTGAGGCTGGCTGGACATGGTGTGAGTAAACTGGAGGCTGCTGGGACACTGGTGATGAGTGAACTGGAGGGCTGGCTTAACACTGGGTGATGAGTGAACTGAGGGCTGGCTGTGACAATGGGTGATGAGTGAACTAGAGTGCTGGCTGTGACAACTGGGTGATGTGAGTGAACAGATGTGGCTGGCTGGACACAGGTGATGATAGTGAACTGGAGGGCTGGGCTGGGACACTGGGATGGTATGATTAACTTGAGGGCTGGCTGTGACAATGGGTGATGAGTGATCTAGAGTGCTGGCTGTGACACTGGGTGATGAGTGAACTGGAGGGCTGGCTGGGACAATAGGTGATGAGTGAACTGGAGGGCTGGCTGTGACACTGGTTGATGAATGAACTGGAGAGCGGCTGTGACAATGGGTGATGAGTGAACTGGAGGGCTGGCTGGGAACAATGGGGATGATGAACTGGAGGGCGGCTGGGAACACTGAGTGATCAGTGAATGGAGGGCTGGCTGGGACAACTGGGTGATCTGTGACTGGGAGGCTGGCTGGGACACTGGGTGATTAGTGAACTGGAGGGCTGGCTGGGACACTGGGTGATTAGTGAAACTGGGGGGGTGGCTGTTGACAATTGGGTGATATGACTGTTGGCTAACACTGGGGGATTTTTAAAACTTTTTACAATCTCCATACTATGTTACTATGTAACTGTTACAAACAGCACATTATGGGTAGGGTATAAGGTTGGACTAGATGGATGAATGTATTTATTCAACCCTCAATACTATGTTACTATGTAACTGTATACCAGACATTATGGGTAGGGGTATAAAGGTTGGACTAGATGAATGTAATGTCTTTATTCAACCTCCAATACTAATTAATACTATCTATAGTAAACCTAATACTGTAAATGTTTGGGTCAGGTGTTGAAAGAGCTTTCCTGTCAACGTGCCCATAACCAACCATAGTAGCAAATGGCCTTGTATCCTTAAGATCACATTTGTCGTGTTAGTGCAAGGCAATGGCATTGTGTAACGGTGCCTTTATGTAAGGTTTTATTGCAATTGTGAAAACTGCATCACAATCAGATAAATGTCCATCTTAAAAAAAGTTTCTTTATTTGTTATCATAAAAACTTGATTTTTTCCATTTATTGATTAATACCGTATTAAAGGAATTCTGGAAAAGTATTAATACATTGATTATAGGCACCTATTAATTACTGGGATAAGTTAGTTACGGAGGATGGCGATAAAGCAAATGTCTTGAATATTTTTTTTCCCTCTCTATAAACTATAGAGATACCAGTACAGATATCATAGAGTGTAGTAGCATAATGTTTAAAAGATTCAAGTGCACTTTGGTTAACCGAGTGGTACAGAAAGAACTAAAGAAGGTTAATATATATAATCTACTGGACCGGATAAAACACATCCTCGGGTACTTAAGGAGCTAAGTTCAGTTTTCAGTTATCTATGCATGTTTTCTTATTTTTGGCAGGTTCCCTCATGTCCGGTGGTGTGGCCTCTGATTGGAAAAAGGCTGATGTTATCCAGTGTTCAAAGAGGGTAGTCGTTCACAGCCGGGTAATTACAGGCCTGTAAGTTTAACTTCATGGTGGGAAGATCCTGGAAAGTTTAATAAGGGAACTGTTTCTAGAGTATGTTTCAAGGACTGACATTATAAGTAGTAACCAGCATGGATTTAGAGGAATAGATCTTTTCAAACTAACTTGCTTGGCTTTCATTGAGGAAGTAAGTAGAAATTTAGACTTCTGGCTAGCAGTAGATGTAGTTTACTTGGATTTTGCAAAGGCTGTTTGATACCGTCCCCACATAGGCACTACATTTATGAGCTAAGGTCTGTTGGTGCTGGGGTAGTCACATTTGTCCAATGATGAAATGTTAATGATAGGATGCAGAAGTAGTTGTTAATGGGGCTTCATCTTGGGATGGACTAAAGTGTTAAGTGGGGAGCACAGGGTTCTGTGCTGGGGCGGCTCTCTTTTAATCAATAATAATTTAATTAATGTATGTTGGGAAGTGGGTATTGATCATCAGATTTCTGTGTTTGCTGCACGACACAAAACATTTGGTCGAACGCATTAAAAACGTCTCAGAGATGATGCAAATTCGTAAGGGGATCCTAGAAATATGATTGTCACAGTTGGGCTGCTAAAGTGGCAGATGAATTCATGTTGATAAGGTGATGCATTTTGGGACTCAAAATCCTTGTGCTGACTTATAACTATAAATGGTCTGTGTGTAAGTGATCCCGTTGGAAGGTCTTTGGAGTTTTGGTGTGAATAACAAACTTAAAGGTAGCAAGCATGTGCCAGGACGGACAAAACACAGCCAAGCCAGCATGGAATTGGTCTGTATAAGAGAGGTAGGATCAAGGGGAGAAATGTCAATTCTCCCTCTTTAACAAGCATTGGTAAATTAAGATACTGAGATCGGTTTAAACCGATCCGTTTACTGATTGTTAAAGCCGGTATCACTAATAAGAGATACCGTGCCTTTACTAAATAAACGGGCCCTTAGGTTATGTAACTCAACCCAATTAATTCTGCCTTAATTATAGGTGGTAAACAAGTGGGAACTCCTGTAAGTAACATATGACCCAGGTTTGACCCCACCGAATGCCCAGGCCCCGACCATCCACAGGATTCCATTTTTTGGTCCTTTATAGGCACAAAATCAATTGGGATGAAATAGCACCTGGTCACTTTATTTCCTGAAGTGGATCATCAAATGGAACTTGGGGCGAATATCTGCTATACGGTAATAGGATGTTTTACATCCGTTAGGCTGGGTCCATCTTACCTTTGAAAGATGGCAGAGAGCGTATGACAGAAGCACGCAATGTTTCCCATACCGCGGGCACCCCTATAGAGTATACCCGGGGCAGAGAGAAAATTTTTGGTCTTTCCCAAACAACCGTGGGCCGCCGACTCCGTTCGGAAAAAGTGGCTACTACACTGAGCCGATAGATCCCCATATCCATGGATTCAACGGTAATTGGGGCTTTTTGTTACTGGTGTGTACTAGCTTTACCATGTGCCAATCTCATTACTGAATCTAGTATACTGGGCGCTCGGAGAGGATTTACACAATTATAGGGTGTACCTCCTGTCGTGGTGTCTAAATTCAGATTTCTAGGGAGGAAACTTTTTAACCTAGAGGATTGCTCTGGTCCGTCAAATCTAAACTATAATTTACTTAGTTGTGTTAATTTAGGAGGTAGACAAGGAGGTAGGTCTCTTCGTATCTAGGAAATGACATTTTTTAATTAATAATCTATATTTCATGGGTTCCCCTTTGAATATCCAAACTCCTACCAACATCTGGCAATACATCTTTATATCAATCAGAACTAGCCATAGTAGAGTGGAAAGGTTTCAGACTACAATGCCGGGGTAGTGTGGCAATAAGGGGGTGTTAATATAAACGCTACACTGGTAAATAAGACTCCTCCTCCTTTAAATAAATCTGCAATTGGAATGTTCAATGTACTTTTACAGACATTGTGCTTGTGTGCACTGAAAATTACCCCAGCAACTGTGATACTAGGTTTTACGCCAATAGAAATTAGTAATCAGACCACAGTTTAATGTCATTTCCTCAACTGCCGATATCCGATTCCCATTTTTCTTATAAAGCTGCAATTACAAACGCACGGAAATGCAAGTCAAAAAATCCGCATGTGTTCTTGCGCCTTGGGGCCCTCAGTCTAAAAAGGTTGGAGTTTCTATGGAAAACGTGATAACAGGCTGTTCAATCAGTTCCAATTTCACCCAATCAGATGATACCTTTTTACGTGGTCTATACAACAGTAAGGACAACAAACTTTGTTGAAGCATCTGAGTTGGTTGAGGCAATTAACAGCACATGCAGATTTTTGCAACCTTTATTAAATAAGCCATTTATTCATTGTAGAGAGGATTCGTAACTACTTTAGCAGGTATGTAACTGATGGGTTTTATTGCCTTTTTGGTGTCTTAAAGTTACGTTAACAAACTGATGTAGCACACGGGTCAACAATTGCTTTATCCACAAACTGTACATAGCTTGTTCGGCAGGTTTGTATATGTGGGTACAAGATGTAAGTGTAATGTTTTACTTGGGGGCGATGCAATATTGGGGCGCCAAATGCCCAGTCAGTGAAACACCCCGTTCATCCAATTATTATAGGTTTAGCGGGGGTTTTACACGTGGTTGCAGTGCCTGCGCCATTTCTGAGATGCTCCATAAATAGCGTGGCGCGGCGATGCAAAAAACCGTCCTTGTAAAGATTAGCGCTACAAAAACTGAAACTTTAGTTACGGGCCACTAATGGGAGGCGCCATGCCAGGCGCACTTCCCTGGCACGAGATCTCCTGCAATTTACAAAAATCTCCACAGGATTTTTGCATCGCAGGAACACTCGGGCAGGTAAGCTGCGCTGAACAAAAATAATTGCTCGCCCCCTAATGTCTGAAGTGTCTATGCGGTATGTTTTAAGTGTTTATGTATGTTATTAGTATGTGTATGAGAACGGTGTGTAATGTTCTGTACATGTATAAGAGACTGTCAGGTGTATTCAATAAAATTTCATTATAACGTTTTAACAGAATGCATGCTATAATTTTCCCCACCCATCAGATGTAAGAACTTACAAATTGGTACAGCTTGACATTGCTGTTGGGGCAAATTAGCACTCATCTTTTAAACTAATAGAGAACTTTTTTGAAATCAATCCGATGTGTCAATTTTCAATATGTGTAGAATGGTGTATGTTAGAGATGTTGTATAAGAGTGTGTCTGTTCAATATGTGTATAGAGTGTGTAGTTTTTCATATGTTGTTCTAGAGTGTTGTAGTATTCAGAATGTGTATAAGACAGTGTGTACGTTCAGAAATTTTGATATTAATGTCAATGTGAATAAGTGTGTCATAATGTTAAGGTATTTCAGTATCGTTAGAATGTGTACGATCGATAGAGTGTTCATGTGTATAGAGGATCCATAGTATGTGATAAAGTGTGTATGGTCAGTATGTGGTATAAAGAGTGTGTATGTTCAGTATGTGTATAAGTTGTATTTCATAGTGTGAGTGTATGTTCAGTATGTGTATAGAGTGTGTACGTTCAATTGTAAGCCTGTGTGTCATATGAAGAGTGTGTACGTTCAGTATGTGTATAAGAGTGTGTACTTAGTATGTGTTAATAGTGTGTATAGTTCCTAATGCGTAAGAGTGTGTACGTTCAGTAATTGTTAAGAGTGTGTATGTCAGTATGTGTATGAAGAAGTGTGTCATGTCGTATGTGTATAAGAGTGGTGGTACGTTCAGTAATGTGTATAAGAATGTTGTACGTTCAGAGTAATGTGTACATAGAGTGTTTACGTTCATGTATGTGTATAAGAGTTGTACGTTCAGTATGTGTATAACGAGTGTGGACGTTTCAGTATGTGGTATAAGAGTGTGTAACGTTCAGATCATGTGTATAAGAGTGTGTATCGTTCAGTCATGTAGTATCAAGCTTGAGTGTACGTTTCTATGTGTATCAATGTGACTTCATATGGTGATAAAGGTGTGTATCGTTTCATATGTGTAGACTTGACGTTAGTAGTGTACGTGTCAAAGGTATGTAGTATTATACGAGTGTGTATGTTTCAGTATGTGTATAAGAGTGTGTATGTTCATATGTGTAAAAGTTCTGTACGTCAAGTATGTGGTAATCGATGTTGTACGTTCATTATGTTATAATAGTGTGTACGTTCAGATATGTGTCTACAGAGTTTGTACGTTCCGTATGTGTATAGAGTGTGTTACTTCATCATGTGTATAAGAGTTGTGAATAGTTCATATGTGTATAGAGTGTGTACGTTCATATGTTGTAAAGTGGTGTAACGTTCAGTATGTGTATAATAGTGTGTACGTTACAGTAAAATGTGTATAAGAGTTTGTGATAGTTTTCAGTATGTATAGAGTGGTGTAGGTTCGTATGTAAAGAGTGTGTATGTTCATAATGTGTATGAAGAGTGGCGTCGTAAATGTTCGTAAAGTGTCGTTCAGTATAAAGAGTGTTCATGTTTCATTATGTGAGAAGAGTGTGTAGTTTCGTATGTGTATAAGGTGTGTATCGTTTCAGTATGTGTATAAGACGTGTGTTACGTTCTCAGTATGTGTATAAGAGTGTACGTTAAACCATATGTGGTATAAGAGTGTGTTAGGTTCAGTATTGGTTGTATTAAGTGATGTTCGTAAGTGTTGTTCAATAGTGTAAGGTTGTGTATGTTAGTTAAATAGTGTCTAAGATTTAGTCAGTATGTTATTAGTTTCGTATGTGTATACGAGTGTACGTTTCAGTATGTGTATAAGAGTGTTATGTTTCAGTATGCTGTAGAAGAGAGGTGCTATATCTATGTGTATAATAGTGGTACGTTCGGTATGTGTATAAGAGTGGGTACGTTTCAGTATGTGTATAAGAGTGGTGTCAGTGTATCGTTTGCTTCAGATGTGTCTAAGAGTTGTGTAGTTCAGTATGTGTATAAGATTAGTCGTTGTGATGTGGTACTTAGTAATGTGTAATAGAGTGTGTACGTTCAGTTAGGTGTATAAGATTGTTACGTTCAGTAATGCGTAGGTAAGAGTGTGACGTTCAGTGATAATCGTGTACGCAGTGTACTGTTCAAGTGGTCGTTTCAATTTGGTGTTCATAGTGCGGTACGTCATTGTTAAGAGTGTGTACGTTCAGTATGGTGTACAAGATTGTGTACGTTCGTATTGTATAAGAGTGTGTACGTCAGTAATCGTATATAGAGTGTGTAGTGTTTCAGTAATGTGTATAGAGTGTGGTACTTCAGTTATGTCATAAGAGTGTGTACTGTTCAGTATGGGTATAAAGTGTTTATCGTTCAGTATGCGTATAAGAGTGTGTACGTTCAGTATGCGTATAAGAGTGTGTACGTTCGGATATGCGTATAAGATGTGTGACGTTCAGTATGCTAATGTGGTCAGTTCGAGTGTGTACGTTCAGTAATGCGTATAAGAGGTGGTACAGTTCAGTATGCGTATACGATGTGGTAATGTTCAGTATTGCGTATAAGAGTGTGTAGTTCAGGTATGCGTATAGATGTATGTTCAGTATTGCGGTATAAGAGTGTGTACGTTAGTATCCGTATAAGATTGTAAAGTAGTAGCTTTAAGAGTGTTAGTCAAATGCGTATAAGTTGCGAGTATGTATAAGAGTGTGTACAGTATCCTATAAGGTGCGTTCAAGCGAAATAGTGTGTACGTTCCAGTAATGCTGTATAAGATGTGTGTCCGTTTCAGTACGTAAACGTATAAGAGTGTGTAGTACAGGATGTGTATAAGAGTGTGTAAGTTCAGATCGTATATAAGATGTGTACGTTCAAGATTTATAAGAGTGTTAACGGAGTGTAGTGTCGACGTTCAGTATTGTATTAGTTACTTAGGGTAGTAGGTGTACGTTCGTAATGCGTATAAGAGTTGTGTACGTTCAGTATGGTTTAGGAGTGTGTACGTTCAGTTGCGTAAAAGTGTGTACTTCATACATGGGAAGTGTGTACGTTCAGTATGGTATAGAGTAGTGTACGAGTTATCCGTAATCAGTTGTCGTATAATAGAGTGTGTCGCTTTCGTATGACTATACTAAGAAGTGTTGTACGTTCAGTAAATGCGTATCAAAGTGTTACGTTCAGTATGCGTATCAAAGTGGTGTATCGTTCAGTAGGCGTATAAGATGTGTACGTCAGTATCGTATAAAGAGTGTGTACGTTCGTATGTGTATTAGAGTGTGTCATTTCAGTATGTTTAGGGGTAGTAGTAAACTGTGTAGAAGAGTGTATGTTACATATGTGATATAGTGTGTAACGTCATATGTTATAAGAGATGTGTGTGTTCAGTATGTGATAAGAGTGTGTATGTTCGGCTGAGGTACAGTAGAGGTATAAGTAGTGTGTATATTGTTCACTATATGTCGTATAAGAGTCGATGTTCGTATTGTAGGATAATGTGTAGTCAGAGTGTATGTTTACGTTCAAGTCTGTGTATAAGAGGTGTTGATGTTCAGTATGCGATGTTACTAAAGTCGTGATGAGTTTTTCAGTATGTTGTATAGAGGTGTTAACGTCATTATGTGAAAGTTTGAATCATAGTAAGTGTGTATGTGTGTGTGAGCAGTATGTTATAGCGAGTGTATGTTCATATGTTCTAAGAGGTGTGTATGTGTCAGTATGTGTTAATAGGGTGTGTAATGTTCAGTATGATGTAGAATCATATTGTGTAATGTAAATACATTCATCCATCTAGTCCAACCTTTATACCCTACCCATAATGCCTGTCTAACAGTTACATAGTAACATAGTATTGGAAGGTGTATAAAGACATACATCTAGTCCAAACCTTTATACACTACCCATAATGTCTGTATAACTGTTACATAGTAACATAGTATTGGAAGGTGTATAAAGACATACATCCATCTAGTCCAAACCTTTATACACTTCCCATAATGTCTGTATAACTGTTACATAGTAACATAGTATTGGAGGTTGTATAAAGACACACGTCTATCTAGTCCAACCTTTATACCCTACCCATAATGTCTGTATAACAGTTACATAGTAACATAGTATTGGAGGTTGTATAAAGACATACGTCCATCTAGTCCAACCTTTATTCCCCACCCATAATGTCTCTATAACTGTTTACATAGTAACATAGTATTGGAGGTTGTATAAAGACACACGTCTATCTAGTCCAACCTTTATACCCTACCCATAATGTCTGTATAACAGTTACATAGTAACATAGTATTGGAGGTTATATAAAGCACACGTCCATAGTCCAACCTTTATACCCTACCCATAATGTCTGTAAACAGTTACATAGTAACATAGTATTGGAGGTTGTATAAAGACATACGTCCATCTAGTCCAACCTTTATACCCTACCCATAATGTCTGTATAATAGTAACATAGTAACATAGTATTGGAGGTTGTATAAATACATACGCCCATCTAGTCCAACCTTTATACCCTACCCATAATGTCTGTATAACAGAAACATAGTATCATAGTACTGTACATTGGATAGACTGTACATTGGATAGAAGCAAATAAAAATCATTATTTTTTAGTTGTTGTAATGCTATTTTTTCCTTGTTACTAAAGTTGGAACACCTGTACTTTTTGATGTTAATATTGGATTTGGAATCCCGTATGACCAACTTATGGAACATAATGTACTGTCCTTTATTCTGCACTGGATAAAATGATGAAGTATTTTTAAACCCGTGTGTGTTATGGTAGGTATTGTCTCCATATTTTGTAAGGTGGATAATGTTAGTATGTTATGTTTATCTAGAAAACTTCTAGTTGATGTATTATCATAATTAGTGCGAATCCAGACGTCCTATATTATCATAGTCCCATTTATCTCGTTTAAACTTTTCCTGTTTGCGAGATTTAATCTCTTTTTCCAAGTAAAGATATGCTCAGATATAATAGACATATGATCTTGGTGTATGTTATCGGTCATGGACTCTTTAATTGTGATTGTATGGTTTGTATACGTTCCGTGACATTTTTATATCTCATACGATCATGCTCTATATAAATTAATCAATTTCTTTGAACAATCTGTTAATATGGTTTCCCAAGCCATCTTAAACTCTTGTGTTAATCAGGTAAGTTGGCATATTTATTGATTTTAATCCGCGAGGTATGCGGTCAACTTTGTTGTACTGTTTTCAATGTGTTAATGTCCACCATAAACCTAATTCCTTATTCATTCATTTCTCTAATGTTTATAACACCACTTCCTCCTCCACTATATCGATATCTTTGAATACATCCACATTATCTGATATAGAAAACAAATCGTCAGCTTGTCTCTTCCTGACTGCTAGTTGCGCTGATAGCGATTCTTGGCTCCCCTGTACGGCATACCCCTTAGGGCGTCCTCTCTCTGTATCCATATATTCAGTGAAAAGACAGATACACTAAGATAAAAAGTAACTATATGCTTAGTAGAGCAATACAATATCCATGTAAAGTATACTGGTTCATAAAAAACTTTCTCGGCGGGAGCTACTTCTCACACAGTGAGAAAACACAACGGTCGGAACCACTAATATAGAAACAAAGTAATTAGTTTACTCACTGTGGGGAGCTACACCGCAGAGGTCACTATGTCGTAGTGATCCCAAATGAAATCTTCGGCGGTCCGACCTCTTCCAATGCGAATATCAAGTAATAGAGTAAGCGGACACATCCAAGACAAGGACTCCTTTAGGACCATTCTTCCATTAAAACTTATAAATTTATTGACACATGTTAAAATTGACTGCTACAAACGGTATCACGAAGGAGAGATACGCCAAGGGAAGGGGGCGTGGCCTGACACGTTTCGCGGTTACTCCCGCTTCCTCAGAGACCACGAGGGGAGGCTTCACTGGATTATATACAGGTGAGTAACCAATAGCTGGACCCATACTATGTAACGATCCAGCGGGAGGATACATAAACACATTCCAACCATCAGCTGTAAATGTGTTTGATCAAAACAGATACATATTATGCAATATGATGTATATATAGCAAGCTATATGAATTGTAACATAAAAGTATACAAACAAATAACAAAATCAAAATAAATGAACAGTACATATATGTAAAGCCTAAGAATCAGGGAGAAACTAATGGCAATAATCCATCCACATGGAATAGCGAACTTTCCTTTGTTAGCTCCTTTTCTAAACAAAGTGGTAAAATTAACAAGATTATACAAAAACATTGGAATGTGTTAGAGGCGGACCCTAAACTTAGGGACATCCTAGGTAAAGGTCCCAGATTTTGTTACAAAAAAGCACAGAGTATTGGGTCATAGTTATCTCCATCTCTTTTCAGAATCCCCACTAGTGGGGCCACTACCACGTGGTTGGAACAAATAAGGCTCATATAAATGTGGTTCTCCAAGATGTATGTCATGCCAGTTTATATCTGTATCTACTGAGTTTACTAGTAGTCAGACGGGTCATAGATACAAGATAAATAGATATCTAAATTGTCGATCATCTAATATAATATACTTAGCTACTTGTGCATGTGGTAGCCAGTATGTGGGTAAGACCACAAGACTGGCAACCAGGAGAATTATGGAACATATCAATGCAACGAAGGTGACTGGCATCGAGAACTCCTCCGCAAAGAGGCCTTTTGGATATACCGTTTAAAAACTATTACACCTTTTGGTCTCAACGCTGATTTTGAACTCAATTGTTTTGTAGATTGATACATGAATACATGATAATCTGATATGACTGAGCCTTTAACATTGTTCCGCCATAGTGCTCACATAGATTTAACGTTTAGAAGCACTTTGTGTAAACCTCGACCGGCTTTCTTGTTGGTTTTGAGATCCATTGCTTTTCAGACAAATATATGATTGTTTGATTTAGTTTAGCCTTTGATTTTGTTTTGCCATATTGCACTTATTGATCTTATCTTTAGGAGCACTTATTGCAAGCCACGATCGGTGATTATCCTATAATATATTTACAGTGTATTATGGCTCTTAGGCTTTACATATATGTACTGTTCATTTATTTTGATTTTGTTATTTGTTTTTATACTTTTATGTTACAATTCATATAGCTTGCTATATATACATCATATTGCATAATATGTATCTGTTTTGAACAAACACATTTACAGCTGATGGTTGGAATGTGTTTATGTATCCTCCCGCTGGATCTTACATGTATGGGTCCAGCTATTGTTACTCACCTGTAATAATCCAGTGAAAGCTCCCTCTCTGGTCTCTGAGGAAGCGAGAGTAACCGCGAAACGTGTCAGGCCACGCCCCCTTCCTTGGCATCTCTCCTTCGTGTATACCGTTTGTATCAGTCAATTTTAACATGTGTCAAAAATTTATAAGTTTTAATAGGAGAAACTGGTCTAAAGGAGTCCTTGTCTTGGATGTCTCCGCTTACTCTATTACTTGATATTTGCATTAGGACTTATTACATTATATTGTTACATAGCATGGGTTTCTGGTCATGGACAAACTTTTTAATTGTTTTTAAATATGGATTCCCCTGCACTGATATATAATAAAGACATTTTATATATAACTTTACATGCTTGAGTGCCTCAAACATTTTCTTTTGTTCTATCTGATTTACATATAAGTTTTTCTAGTTTGAAGAGCACCACATATATATATATAAAGCAGTGCCCTGCCTCATAGTAAAGAGCACCACATATATATATATAAAGCAGTGCCCTGCCTCATAGTAGATTTTTTGTTTTAGCTCAAAAACCGTGGAACACGGTGTATTTTATACCATAGTTTTTCTTTAAATTAACTCCAAATATCTTTATCTGCATTACAGGGACACGATTTGGAGAAAGGCGAAGCGGCCATTAAAGTAATGAAATTCGTCTCAGTGGTAACGTATCTTTCTTTATCTTTTGATATTAAAACATTCATGGGTAAAGGGTATTTTGGACGCTTTTGTGTGACCCTGTGTAATAACCACCATTAAAGTGCATGTCACTAAAATCTATACTTACCTTCCCCAAACCCCAAGATCATAATACTTACCTCCCCACAGTAGCTGAAACTCCATATACCTACTTATCTCTGTCTTCCGTTGGTGCTGGCTTTCTTCTTAGTTTTAGCCGTACATCATGGCTGTGATGGTAATTTAATGGCTAATGACAGCTGTACACCAGCGCCTCCTCTGCAGCTGGATGGGCTCCTACAGAGCTTATTGATTTATTTATTATTATTATTTATTGATTACCAGGAAGGCCAGCGATGGTGGAGATAAGTTAGTGTAAGGACGGATATTTTATTAGCACACAAACCTTTAAAACGACCAATATAAAATGGGTGAAGAACTGTTCTTATCACAGGGTTGGGAAATGTTCCCTCCAATGTTCATGTCTGTAATATCCTTCTTCTTGGTTAGAAGACCACGTGTGAGATAGATTAGACTACGGGACGGATGTCACATCTGGGACCACCTGTGAGAGAGATGATTAAACTACGGGACAGACGTCACATCTGGGACCACGTGTTAGAGAGAATGAGAGAGACTACGGGCCGAACGTTACATCAGAGAAAGCTTCGTAGTAGACAACTGTCTGAGACACTGATACAGGGTGGGGACAGGGTGTGATATATATATGGAATTGTTAATATTAGATCAGCTTTGCTCTACTGACCCCCTGCACCTGGGGGAACACACCATATAACTAAGGACTCTACTGACCCCCTGCACCTGGGGGAACACACCATATAACTAAGGACAAGACAACATTTGAAACAGTATTCAGCAATAAAATAATATATGATATAACTGGGAAAGTGACACGGGTTAATAACAGGTAACGTGACTGGTGGATATAACTGGGAAAGTGACAGGGGTTAAAAACAGGTAACATGACTGGTAGATATAACTGGGAAAGTGACACAGGTTAATAACTGGTAACGTGACTGGTGGATATAACTGGGACAAAGGGTTAATAACAGGTAACGTGAATGGTGGATATAACTGGTAAAGTGACACGGTACAGGTAACGTGAATGGTGGCTATAACTGGGAAAGTGACAGGGGTTAATAATAGGTAACGTGAATGGTGGATATAACCGGGAAAGTGACATGGGTTAATAACAGGTAACGTGACTGGTTGATATAACTGGGAAAGTGACATGGGTTAATAACAGGTAACCTGAATGGTGGATATAACTGGGAAAGTGACA
>JAACNH010004946.1:0-16205 GCA_019447015.1 Hymenochirus boettgeri | reverse complement strand
TGGAAGGTGCCTGTTGGGGGCTTGGCTCTTCCTCTTCCTGCAGCTGTTCCTCCTCTTCCCACCCGCCGAGTCTTTGACTGCGATACCCAGAACGAGAACCTGACCTCACTGCTGGAAAGAAAGGAGAAGCTACCCAGAACGAGAACCTGACCTCACTGCTGGAAAGAAAGGAGAAGCCGGTACCATATTGAGGGTCTCTATGGGTAATCTATGTCTGTGTGTAGATATATGATGGACGCATGGTCTACCCATTAATGTACATAGACCTGGTACACGTTATATAATGTTATAAGAAAGGAGAAGTCGGTACCATATTGAGGGTCTATGTCTGTGTGTAGATATATGATGGACACATGGTCTACCCATTAATGTACATAGACCTGGTAACGTTATTAATGTATATAAGAAAGGAGAAGTCGGTACCATATTGAGGGTCTATGTCTGTGGTAGATATATGAGGACACATGGTCTACCCATTAATGTACATAGACCTGGTACACGTTATATAATGTATATAAGAAAGGAGAAGTCGGTACCATATTGAGGGTCTATGTCTGTGTGTAGATATATGATGGACACACGGTCTACCATAATGTACATAGACCTGGTACACGTTATATAATGTATATAAGAAGGAGAAGTCGGTACCATATTGAGGGTCTATTTCTGTGTGTAGATATATGATGGACACAGGTCTACCCATTAATGTACATAGACCTGGTACACGTTATATAATGTATATAAGAAAGGAGAAGTCGGTACCATATTGAGGGTCTATGTCGTGTGTAGATATATGATGGACACACGGTCTACCCATTAATGTTCATAGACCTGGTACACGTTATATAATGTATATAAGAAGAGGAGAAGTCGGTACCATATTGAGGGTCTATGTCTGTGTGTAGATATATGATGGACACTGGTCTACCCATTAATGTACATAGACCTGGTACACGTTATATAATGTATATAAGAAAGGAGAAGTCGGTACCATATTGAGGGTCTATGTCTGTGGTGTAGATATATGATGGACACAGGTCTACCCATTAATGTCATAGACCTGGTACACGTTATATAATGTATATAAGAGATTAATGAGAGGACAGGGGATTCATGTTACTTACCTGCCTGAAGTCTCTGGTGTGGTGAGAGGTCTGCCGCCTGCCACATCCCTAGGGGGCGCTGCATTGTACCTTGATTCTGGTGCACCTATTGTCCAATTGGATTCATCAGATTAAAAAAAATAAGAGGATTCAGAGAACTGATTGGTCAATATAAAGCCAACCCACCAGCCTTTGTTCCCCTATTGTAAATATAACTGGTTGGCCCTTTCCATTTTCCTTCTTTATACCCTGTGTCTGGAAACCGGGGCTATCAATGTCAAAATGTTTACTTTCCAATTGGTACAGCCTTTACCCAAGACTAGTGAACAACATGGACCTTAGTGTATAAACCTACCAAGAACAGGACGAGGTGAGGAGAGAGTTGGGGGAACATAAGGATGGAAAACGTACGTAGAGAACATCATCACAGATAGAGAAGATCTGATCATTAGGTCCCATACGGATAAACATGGCGGCTGTGGGGGTTGAGTAAATATAACATGGAATTCGACCATCCCACCATATGGCAATAGGTTGTATTATGATGGATGCTGGTTGCGGGACACAATCACAATTAGAGGTATTATCATATGTGGGCTCGGGTACTGATCTACCTAATGATCACCTGAAACAATGGGGATGGACCCAGAACCAGCACAGTGCAGCCCCCCTCATACTATGGACCCCACGAGAGGCCCAGAACTTTCCCCTATCCCAATACCAGACTATGAGGCTTGTCTAGGCCTCTAAGTTAAAACCGACTCACCTCATGCATGTAGATTGCGTGGAGACTCATCTCAGCTGAGGCAAACTCAGAAGCCAGGAGAGAGGAACGAGACATACTCTTCAGCTGCGGGTCACTTGGAGACATACTGCAATGTGACAGTGAGACAGTTATGTGAACGTTCTCCTCTGTCTATGACAGTATCAATGTCCTTTATCAATGTTATGTTTGGTTGTCTGCACCTGACACTGACTGTCTAATACGTTCACTTTCCTCCACTCGTGACAGATTACCGAGACCCCATCACAATCGGGGAGACCAGAGTAGCAAAATCTACCTACAGTATCCACACACCTACCTACCGGCGTGTCCAATACCACAATTGAAGAAATTACAATGCACCCAATAGTTTTGGGACAGGTGTCACTCGATGTAGAAGACACGGTCACTTACCTCTCCTGTAGGACAGTCCGGTCGCTGTAGTACAAAGAGCTGCTGGTTTGCATTCCAGGTGGACGCCCGGAAACCTGTGATCCAGAGAGCGAGGCCAGGACACTCGCTGCCGCAGACGCCGTTGTCGTTGGCTGTGCAAATCTCCGGTCTCGGGTAGGTAAACCGCTGGCGGTCAGAACCGGATGCACAAGAACGCTGGCCAGTAAGTTGTCCGGCTGTGTAAAGACAACGGGAGTTAATCTTACCGATGGATATAAAACATGATCAATAAACCATTCAGATCGGGACACCAGCAGCCACGTCTAGTAGCAGTGACCAAAACCCAATACATCTACATTAGAACTGCACCAAGAGGTTGCCTTTAGCATGGACAACGTAGTCCGTGTTGGGGGAGGAAGAATTCAGGTCTAGACTTCCCTTTACAACGCTGCACTCTGGATGGTAAGCCCCAGTTATTAACAGCCCCAATGGAAGTACTCACTGCCGTCCCAGACTCATTGGAAAGGATGGAGCTGAAGATTGGAGCATCGCACAGAATTTGCTGGGCAGATGGAGCGTTGGACGCGTCCTGTTGGACCTTCTCTTTCAGGTGACCGATGAACACGGAGCTCTCCAGGGGAGGCTGCCAATGGGGGTTAGTGATGGCGAAATGCATCAGAGAAAGTTCCGTCTTCCCATTCTCGGCCTGCTGGTACACGGACGCCTGAGTCTGACCTTCTGAGAGCCACTGTGCAGGACAGGATAATAGATATGAGAAGGAAGTACACACTATACATGGACAATCTCCAGCATTCCCATGACACCCTGCTCTCCCATCCACCTTCTACCCATAATCCTTTCATTCTCCTACATGGATTGGGAATTGGGAAGAAGGAAATTGTAAGGAACAGACATTTCTTGTCTCGATAAAGTTATTTGTATCCTGAACCATTGAACCACCGTGTCCTGGCTCCTCTCTAACACAGTTACCTGGTTCCCCTCCTTGTCCTACCCAATCCCCCCGCCCGAATGTGATATTCCACATTGTCACCTGAGGGTTTCCATGTCTCCGGATGTCCATCTGAGCAAAAGAACAGATGTCTCCGACTCCCACCACCTCCACCGAGAAATTCCGGAAAAAGTCAATGATCTCCAAGGATTTGTGGCGCAGGGAGAAGATCAGAATAAATGGCGTGATGATTGGACTCAGCATCTCCTCCAGGATGAAGACCTAAGGAAAAGGTCAATGACCCCATGTTATAGGTGAATGAACCTCGTGACCTTTATCCAGGGAGTGTTTGGGTGGTATTTTAGAAAATGGCGGCACTGGGAGGACCACACATATAGTGTCATTACGTTTCCCTTACCGCTTTGTACTGAAAGAGCTGTGCCAGCTCATCCCGTGTCTCGGACTTGTGTGCGTGGCCTTGCCAGTGGTCAGGCATGTAGTGTATGTGTGCCAGGACACACTGTAAGAGCTGCTCCGGGCACCAAACCATGTGCTCGTCTGGTATGAAAGATCTGAAGTAAAACAGAATATTAAAGGATAACTAGCGTGTGAATACTTTTTCTTAAAATACAGTTAAACTGAAAAGTACTTGGGACAGGGATACAGGACGGGTAACTCCTACCTCCCAATATTGCTTCTGTGAGGAGCACCAGCCCAAGGAAAACTGATTCTGCCAGTCTTCCTCCTGGCTTCAGCTCTATCTTTATTAAAGGATTAGTCCAGTCTCCTGTTTATCTACAATGTTCAGTCCCCAATATTACATCTTCCCCGTTCTATACGGTGATCTCCCACTATCCGACATCTTCCCCGTTCTATACGGTGATCTCCACTACCAGACATCTTCCCGTTCTATAGGTGATCTCCCACTATCCGACATCTTCCCCGTTCTATATGGTGATCTCCCACTATCCGACATCTTCCCCGTTCTATACGGTGATCTCCCACTATCCGACATCTTCCCCGTTCTATACGGTGATCTCCCACTATCCGACATCTTGCCCGTTCTATATGGTGATCTCACACTATCCGACATCTTGCCCGTTCTATACGGTGATCTCCCACTATCCGACATCTTGCCCGTTCTATATGGTGATCTCCCACTATCGACATCTTGCCCGTTCTATACGGTGATCTCCCACTATCCGACATCTTCCCCTTCTATACGGTGATCTCCAATATCCGACATCTTCCCCGTTCTATACGGTGATCTCCACTATCCGACATCTTGCCCGTTCTATATGGTGATCTCACACTATCCGACATCTTGCCCGTTCTATATGGTGATCTCCCACTATCCGACATCTTGCCCGTTCTATACGGTGATCTCCCCACTATCCGACATCTTGCCCGTTATACGGTGATCTCCCACTATCCGACATCTTCCCGTTCTCTACGGTGAATCTCCACTATCCGACATCTTGCCCGTTCTATATGGTGATCTCACACTATCCGACATCTTGCCCGTTCTATACGGTGATCTCCCACTATCCGACATCTTGCCCGTTCTATACGGTGATCTCACACTATCCGACATCTTGCCCGTTCTATATGGTGATCTCACCTATCGACATCTTGCCCGTTTATACGGTGATCTCCCACTATCCGACATCTTGCCCGTTCTATACGGTGATCTCCCACTATCCGACATCTTGCCCGTTCTATATGGTGATCTCACACTATCCGACATCTTGCCCGTTCTATACGGTGATCTCCCACTATCCGACATCTTGCCCGTTCTATATGGTGATCCCCCACTATCCGCATCTTGCCCGTTCTATACGGTGATCTCCCACTACCCGACATCTTCCCCGTTCTATACGGTGATCTCCCACTATCCGACATCTTGCCCGTTCTATACGGGGACCTCACACTACCCGACATCTTCCCCGTTCTATACGGTGATCTCCCACTATCCGACATCTTGCCTGTTCTATACGGTGATCCCCCACTATCCGACATCTTGCCCGTTCTATACGGTGATCCCCCACTATCCGACATCTTGCCTGTTCTATACGGTGATCTCCCACTATCCGACATCTTGCCCGTTCTATACGGGGACCTCACACTACCCGACATCTTCCCGTTCTATACGGTGATCTCCCACTACCGACATCTTCCCCGTTCTTATGGTGATCTCACACTATCCGACATCTTGCCCGTTCTATACGGTGATCCCCACTATCCGACATCTTCCCCGTTCTATATGGTGATCTCCCACTATCCGACATCTTGCCCGTTCTATATGGTGATCTCACACTATCCGACATCTTGCCCGTTCTATACGGTGATCTCCCACTATCCGACATCTTGCCTGTTCTATACGGTGATCTCCCACTATCCGACATCTTGCCCGTTCTATACGGTGATCTCCCACTATCCGACATCTTCCCCGTTCTATACGGTGATCTCCCACTATCCGACATCTTCCCCGTTCTAATGGTGATCTCCCACTATCCGACATCTTGCCCGTTCTATACGGTGATCTCACACTATCCGACATCTTGCCCGTTATATGGTGATCTCCCACTATCCGACTCTTGCCGCTTCTATACGGTGATTCCCCACTATCCGACATCTTGCCCTCTATCGGTGATCTCCCACTATCCGACATCTGCCCGTTCTATACGGTGATCCCCCACTATCCGACATCTTGCCCGTTCTATACGGTGATCTCCCCATATCCGACATCTTGCCCGTTTTTTCTACGGTGATCCCCACTATCCGACATCTTGCCCGTTCTATACGGTGATCCCCCCATATCCGACATCTTGCCCGTCTATTGGTGACTCCCACTATCCGACATCTTGCCCGTCTATACGGTGACTCCCACTATCCGACATCTTGCCCGTTCTATACGGTGATCTCACAATGACATCTTGCCCGTTCTATACTGGTGATCTCCCACTATCCGACATCTTGCCGTTCTATAGGTGATCTCCCACTATCCGAAATCTTGCCCGTTCTATACGGGATCTCCCACTATCCGACATCTGCCCGTTCTATACGGTGATCTCCCACTATCCGACATCTTGCCCTCCCACTATCCGACATCTTGCCCGTTCTATACGGTGATCTCCCACTATCCGACATCTTGCCCGTTCTATATGGTGATCCCCCACTATCCGACATCTTCCCCGTTCTATACGGTGATCTCCCACTATCCGACACTGCTGTTCTATACGGTGATCCCCACTATCCGACATCTTGCCGTTTATATGGTGATCCCCACTATCCGACATCTGCCCGTTCTATACGGTGATCTCCCACTATCCGACATCTTGCCCGTTCTATATGGTGATCTCCCACTATCCGACATCTTGCCCGTTCTATATGGTGATCCCCCACTATCCGATATCTTGCCCGTTCTATACGGTGATCTCCCACTATCCGACATCTTGCCTGTTCTATACGGTGATCCCCCACTATCCGACAATCTTGCCCGTTCTATATGGTGATCCCCCACTATCCGACATCTTGCCCGTTCTATACGGTGATCTCCCACTATCCGACATCTTGCCGTTCTATATGGTGATCTCCCACTTCCGACATCTTGCCTGTCTATACGGTGATCCCCCCACTATCCGACATCTTGCCCGTTCTATATGGTGATCCCCCACTATCCGACACTTGCCCGTTCTATACGGTGATCTCCCACTATCCGACTACTTTGCCCGTTCTATATGGTATCTCCACTATCGACATCTTGCCCGTTCTATATGGTGATCCCCCACTATCCGAATCTTGCCCGTTCTATACAGTGATCTCCCACTATCCGACATCTTGCCTGTTCTATACGGTGATCCCCCACTATCCGACATCTTGCCCGTTCTATATGGTGATCCCCCACTATCCGACATCTTGCCCGTTCTATACGTTGATCTCCCACTATCCGACATCTTCCCGTTCTATACGGTGATCTCCCACTATCCGACATCTTGCCCGTTCTATATGGTGATCTCCCACTATCCGACATCTTGCCCGTTCTTATATGGTGATCCCCCACTATCCGACATCTTGCCCGTTCTATACGGTGATCTCCCACTATCCGACATCTTGCCTATTCTATACGGTGATCCCCGTATAGAAGAGACTGTCGGTTATTTAGAGACTGCTCGGTGTATTAGAGATGCTCAGTGTATTTAGAGACTGACCCAGTAATAAAGTAAGATCCCAGCCTTGACGTATCACCAGACGTGGTACCACCACCCCCATTCCCATATAATGGAAGAACCCAGCCTTGACGTATCACCAGACGTGGTACCACCACCCCCATTCCCATATAATGGAAGAACCCAGCCTTGACGTATCACCAGACGTGGTACCACCACCCCCATTCCCGTATAATGGAAGAACCCAACCATGACGTATCACCAGATGTGGTGTAACCACCCCCCATTCCCGTATAATGGAAGAAACCAGCCTTGACGTATCACCAGACGTGGTATAACCACCCCCCCCAGCCTTGACGTATCACCAGACGTGGTATAACCACCCCCCCTTCCCGTATAATGGAAGAACCCAGCCTTGACGTATCACCAGACGTGGTTCCACCCCCCCCATTCCTATATAATGGAAGAACCCAGCCCCTTTTCTTACCCTATGTTGTTCCATTTGTTTCTTTATTAGCCTTGTACTCACCTGGCCACAGTGACCACCACCCCCAGAACAGTGATGGCCGTCAGGATATGTTGGACAGTCAGGACATCCTCATCATAGACGGTCAGTGCAATAAGGACGGCCAGAATGGATCCAGCGAAGAAGCCAATGTTCTTAGCAGCAATGGCTAGAAGAGGGGAGGCAAAGGAGTTCATGTACTTAGTGGCAGGTTTGTAGCCCCTGCTCAGCCGCGCCTGCAGCTCGTGGGTCAGTTCGTTAAAGTGCCGTAGGTAGAGACGCCCGTAGAGGGACCAACGTCTGGCGCCGAGACTGCCGGGTTCCCTCTTGATAACTTCTGTGTAGCTGAAAAAGGCATAAAGAATCTGCCAGACCAGGATGAAGGGGCAAAGGAGAAGGTTTGCCAACCCCAAAAGAACGATGGTTCGACTCAACTCCTGGGCCAGCTCCAGCCTTTGACCGAGACGTTTATACTTGGGCTGCAAGTTCCACTTGTTCTGGAAAAGTGACCCGGGGCCCCAGAAGAACAGCAACTCCATGTTGTATTTGAGACCCTGACTGAGGAAGGTGACTTCACCCATCAACGGGAGGCGGAAGTGGACGGGAAGAAGACTCTTGTTAACCATGGCCACAGTGTAGTTCTTGAAGCGGAGGATTCGGTGGTAGATGTCCAGCTCGGTCAGCTCCTTCTTGTGGACGCACATTGGCTGTTCCCGTTGCAGAGAAATCAAGCGACTCTGAACTTCCTGCCAACTGTAGTTACACAGCTCGTCCTGCTCGGCCAATCGGAAAGGGGCACCAACATGGAGGACAAACAGACAAGGAACAATGTTAGATCCTGTCACTGATGGAGGAGAGAGGAGGAAGGATGGAAAGAATAGGATAAGGAATAAGTAAGGATATGGAGGCAGAGGGATGGAGGATTCACAGGAGATAGAACTGGGCCTCATTCACACTAAACTAACCCGTTTCTGCGTCTGCGTCGAAGGCGACAGTTCCCCCTCTCAGTTGGAACAAACAGGGGCCGGACCAGGATCCGCTTCTCTGATTGGTTGAGAGGCAGATCTAAGATCTAACTCGTCGGTTGGTGGAGGTCAGCGGGGAGCTACTATATATTAAAAGGATTTTAAGCCAGGGCAAAGGGCAGCCATGGGGGATCCAGAGGGTGAGGCAGACATATTATTGCAGGAAGACAGATCTTCAGTTCCTTGCACAGACACCGCATGAGAACCATAAGGAGCCGAGATGTACGATAAGGATTACTTTACACTACACGGTGGGGCAGTTGTGGGTTATATGATAGTTTTAGGGGGTGGACGTGCCCTTTAAGATAGTTTTGGTTACAGGTCAATATTAAGGAACCAGTCAGGGGCAGTCAATGGGCAGTCAGGTTCACCCTGTGCGAATTTATATTTCTATAAAGCTGTAGTAGCCAAACGTCCCGGACACTCCCTAGAAAATATCTCTGATCCCATTAGTAGAAAGTCTGCAGTGTGAACTAGGCCACTAACGAACAATGAATGAAACACTCACCGAAGGAATCTTAAGGGCGTGTATGTAAAACCTGCGGATCTCCCAGGAACTCAGCAGGCTGCAGAACATCTTGACCAATCGGTAAAGCCAGAAAATGGCAGCCATGACCAACAGGAAGATGATCCAACCACTGTCCTTGATCCTGGAGAGAAAGGAGAGAGAGACCAGGGCACTGGATGGGGTGAAAGTGTAATACAGTCTATAGAGGAACAGGTAGTGGTGTAATACAGTGTATAGAGGAACAGGTAGTGGTGTAATACAGTCTATAGAGGAACAGGTAGTGGTGTAATACAGTCTATAGAGGAGGGCAGTGGTGTCATACGTCTATAAGGAACAGGGTGGGTGTAATACATCTATAGTAGGACGGTAGTGGTGTAATACGTTATAGAGGAACAGTGGTGTAATACAGTTATAGAGGATCACAGGTAGTGGTGTAATACAGTCTATAGAGAACAGGTAGTGGTGTAATACAGTCTATAGAGGAACAGGTAGTGGTGTAATACAGTCTATAGAGGACCCGGTAGTGGTGTAATACATGTATAGAGGAACAGGTAGTGGTGTAATACAGTCTATAGAGGAACAGGTAGTGGTGTAATACAGTCTATAGAGGAACAGGTATTGGTGTAATCCAGTTATAGAGAACAGTAGTGGTGTAATACAGTCTATAAGGAACAGGTAGTTTGTGTAAATACAGTCTATAGAGGAACAGTGTGTGTAATACAGTCTATAGAGGAACAGTAGTGGGTGTAATACATGTCTATAGAGGAACAGGTAGTGGTGTAATACAGTCTATAGAGGAACGATAGTGTGTAATACAGTCTATAAGGAACATGTAGTTGGTGTAATACAGTCTATAGAGAACAGTATGGGTTACAGTTATAGAGGAAAAGGTAGTGGTGTAATACATGTATAAGGGAACAGGTAGTGGTGTAATACAGTCCATAGAGGAACAGGGAGTGGTGTAATACAGTCTATAGAGGAACAGTAGTGGTGTAATACAGTCTATAGAGGAACAGGGAGTGTGTAATACAGTCTATAGAGGAACAGGAGTGGTGTAATACAGTCTATAAGGAACGTAGTGGTGTATACAGTTATAGAGGAACAGTGAGTGGTTAATACGTCTATAGAGGAACAGGTGTGTGGTGTAATACAGTCTATAGAGGAACAGGGAGTGGTGTAATACAGTCTATAGAGGAACAGGTAGTGGTGTAATACAGTCTATAGAGGAACAGGTAGTGGTGTAATACAGTTATCATGAGGACAGTTGTGGTGTAATACAGTCTATAGAGGACAAGGTTAGTGTGTAATACAGTTATAAGGAACAGGTAGTGGTGTAATACAGTCTAGGAGGAACAGTAGTGGTGTATACAGTCTAGAGGAACAGGTAGTGGTGTAATACAGTCTATAGAGGAACAGGTAGTGGTGTAATACAGTCTATAGAGGAACGGTAGTGGTGTAATAACGAGTCTATAGAGAACAGGTAGTGGTGTAATACAGTCTATAGAGGAACAGGTAGTGGTGTAATACAGTCTATAGAGGAACAGTAGTGGTGTAATACAGTCTATATAGGAACAGGGAGTGGTGTAATACAGTGTATAGAGGAACAGGTCAGTGGGTAATACAGTCTATAGAGAACAGTAGTGGTGTAATCCAGTCTATAGAGGAACAGGTGGTGTGTAATACAGTCTATAGAGGAACAGGTAGTGGTGTAATACAGTCTATAGAGAACAGGTAGTGGTGTATACAGTTATAATAGGAACAGTAGTGGTGTAATACAGTCTAAAAGGAACAGGTAGTGGTGTAATACAGTCTATAGGGGAACAGTAGTGTGTATACAGTCTATAGAGACAGTGTGGTTAATAGTCATATAGGAACGGTAGTGGTGAATACAGTCTATAGAGGAACAGGGTGGTGTAATACAGTCTAGAGGACAGGTAGTGGTGTAATACAGTCTATAGAGGAACAGTATGGTGTAATACAGTCTATAAGAGAACAGGTATGGTGTATACGTCATAGAGAACAGGTAGTGGGTGTAATACAGTCTATAGAGGAACAGGTAGTGGTTAATACGTTTGAGAAGTGTGGTGATACATCTATAGGAACAGGTAGTGGTGTAATACAGTCATAGAGGAACAGTAGTGGTGTAAACAGTCTATAGAGGAACAGGTAGTGGTGTAATACAGTCTATGAGGAACAGGTAGTGGTGTATACAGTCTATAGAGAACAGGTAGGTGGTGTAATACAGTCTATAAGGAACAGTAGTGGTATACGTCTATAGAGACAGGTAGTGGTGTAATACGTCTATAGGGAACAGGTAGTGGTGTAATACAGTCTATAGAGGAACAGGTATGGTGTAATACAGTCTATAGAGAACAGTTATGGTGTAAACATCTATAGAAACAGGGAGTGGTGTGAATACAGTCTATAGAGGAACAGGTAGTGGTGTAATACAGTCTATAGAGAAACAGGAGTGGTGTATTACAGTTAATAGAGGAACAGGTAGTGGTGTATACAGTTCTATAGAGGAACGGTAGTGGGGTAATACAGTCTATAGAGGACAGGTAGTGGTGAATACAGTCTATAAGAACAGTAGTGGTGTAATACAGTCTATAGAGAACAGGTATGGTGTAATACTCTTAGAGGAACTAGTGTGTAATACAGTCTATAGAGGAAACAGGTAGTGTGGTAATACAGTCTATAGAGGAACAGGTAGTGGTGTAATACAGTCTATAGAGGAACAGGTAGTGGTGTAATACAGTCTATAGAGGAACAGGTAGTGGTGTAATACAGTCTATAGAGGAACAGGTAGTGGTGTAATACAGTCTATAGAGGAACAGGTAGTGTGTAATAGTCTTAAGGAATAGTGGTGTATACAGTCTATAGAGGAACAGGTAGTGTGTATAACAGTTCTATAGAGGAACAGGTAGTATGTTAATACAGTCTATAGATAGGACAGTCTATGGTGTAATACAGTCTATAGAGGAACAGGTAGTGGTGTTACGTTACCTCTGGGCACATTGCTGGGTGGGTAAAATGGCATCCGTCAGTGTCACCTTATTGCGTTCTGGCCCGGTCCTGAGTGTGGCGTGGTTAACAGGTTTATTGGCAAAGAGAACGTCGTATTCCACACAGCGAACAGGAAGGTTGTAAAGGTGACGACGAACAGGAACTGTCTGTATTACATTATATTAGTACAGACACGTCTAATCCCAGTGCAACCACAACAGAGCTCAGCCAAGGGACGGATTGAATATGGAGTCACCGTCCATTGAATGATGAGAGGATGAACTATAACCAGTAACATGGTCACAACAATCCAATGCAGTAAACTTTACAGTATATTGGATCTCTGGGTATCACAGAAAGTCCAGTCTCCTATATTAACACCATTAGTTCCACCCAGGTCACCGGTTTTATTAACTTTGTGTATTCAGATTACCTGAGAATGGGGGTAAATGTGCTGTGTCTTACCTCCTGCGCTTCAGTTAAACGTACAGGGAAGGGAGAGGAACTGTCCAGCACTGCAGACCGACTCCGACACTTCCATAGTCCCTGGCACTGTGCACGCAATTCAAAAGGGAAAGGATGTGTCGGAGACTGTCAGTGGTGTCGGATAACAATAGGGTGCGATCGCCAGGTACGACTCTAAGGTGCGAAGCGCTAAGGCGATAACGCAAGGGTGCGATAAGCGCTAGGGTGCGATAGCGCTAAGGGCATAGCTAATGTGGCGATAGCTGCTAAGGTACGTCACGCAAGGGTGCGATAGCGCGCTACAGGGTGCGATACGCAAGGTAGCGATACGCTAAGGTGTACGCTAAGGGTGCGATGAGACCGCGAATGTGCGATAGCGCTAAGGGGGTACGATAGCGCTAAGGGTGCGATAGCGCTAAGGGTACGATAAACGCTAAGGGTGCGATAGCGCTAAGGGTGCGATAGCGCTAAGGGTGCGATAGGCGCTAAGGTTGTGCGATAGCGCTAAGGGTGCGATAGCGCTAAGGGTACGATAGCGTTTAGGGTACGATAGCGCTTAGGGTACGATAGCGCTAAGGGTACGATAGCGCTAAGGTAACCGATAGCGCTTGGTAACGAGGGCTTAGGGACGATAGCGCTAAGGTACGATAGCACAAGGTGACGTATCGTTTAGGGTACGATAGCGCTAAGGGTACGATAGCGTTTGCGGGCTAGCGATCGCGCTAAGGCGATGATAGCGCCTTATGCGTACGATAGCGCTAAGGGTACGATAGCGCCAAGGGTACGATAGACGCCAAGGGTACGATAGCGCCAAGGGTACGATAGCGCCAAGGGTACGATAGCTTATTCACATGTGCGATGGCAGGGTCCAACCTGTAAAGCATAATTGCATGAGTGCCTGCTTCACCGCCAATTCGTGTTGTGTATGGGCACTTTGCCAGCCAACACCCATGTTTGGTCTAGCCTCGTTGATGATTCCCGCCTAGTGGATCGGTCTCGAGGGCCGGTCCATAAGCCCTTTCGACAACAAAGCACCCGTACGCGGCAATAATGGTGGGCGAAATGGGCGCTGATACACATCGTGGCGGATAAGCTAACCTCATGGTGGAGGAAGGAAAAATTCTATACGTACATGAGTTCGAAGAAATCCGACACGACCATACGGCGATCCATTCTTCTGGTGGAAGTGGTAAATGTGAGCGGTCCAGTTAAGGAAGGAACAACGGTACCAGTTCCTCTCGGAGGTTCTCTCATATCACATTCTGCCCAGGGCCCACCCTGTCTAACTGCACTGGGGGTAGGAGGAGATAAGGGGAGGTAACACAATATCAGAAATATTTCCTTAAAGCTGCCCCCGTACACAACCCTACGTACGGCGCTAGAACGCAGTTACCATGCAAATGGCAGACGGAATGTCAACGTACAGACCAGAGAGCAGAACATCTCCCACACAGTCTAGTAAAGATATTTTTGGTGAAGAAGTTGTCCAAGTTCTTAATGTGATGCCAGAATCTGAGAAAGGGAGACAGAAAGCCACATTATTTACTCTAACCAATCACGGACTGTGGGCATTTCCCAACCTCGAGACCAATGGGTCTCAGTCCGTGTTCTAACCTTTCACTGCCTCGGGGACGTGCAGCAGAAGTCTTCCTCTCCAGGCGGCGAATCCTCCTCAAAGTCTTCCAGCCGCTGATACTCTCGAACTAGCCCTTGTTCCTCCATATCGGACATCGCTCCTCCCCGGGCGCCTTCCTTACCCTGTGAAGATCCGAATTACAAGGTTAGTCACGTGACACAAAACGGTAAGCCATCAAATATCAACGTAATGTGGTGGTCTGACCCACCGATGAGATTTACTGGAGGAACTTTGTGTGGAACTGAGATGAGGAGAATTCCCACCCCCAGGAGATGTTGATGGAATGTCATGACTACAAGGCTTGGTATTGATTGGCTCACGTCATTACACACTTACCACCCGCGTACAATGGGATGTAATGATGTCACACCATTGTCTATCCAATCGAAGGAGATGATGGACATTCCCAATGATCCTAATTAGCCCCCAGTTAGTTCATTCCGTTTACTTTTGGATTAAAATAACCTCCAGTTCCCGACAGTTCCAAAAACCGATTGCTGTAACCCTTGGTGAAGGACCCCCCCCCTGCATGATTTCATACCAACCCCTTCTATTACATCATCACTTTGTGTGGGAGGTTTTTATTTCTATGTATTTTAGAGTTTTACATTCCTAGAAATCTTCAGCTTTGGTGCCAACTTGCACATCGTTTCTGCCTTGTATGAAATGGCAAATGGCCCAGGTTATTATCGGTGACACCATCCACGTGCACTAGAATGTAACAACGCTCGGAACTGACACAACCATTACTTCCTAGGATTTATTTATACCACGTCAAATAGTAGAAGTATATTAATAGCCCGGATTGTGTTGTGGGGAGGACAGGCACAGTGCCAGTCACAGAGGAAGTGCCAGTCCTACCCCACTGCACAGACAAGGAAGTGCCAGTCCTACCCCACTGCACAGACAAGGACGTGCCAGTCCTACCCCACTGTACAGACAAGGAAGTGCCAGTCTTACCCCACTGCACAGACAATGAAGTGCCAGTCCTACCCCACTGTGCCTCTTCTACAAAAAGATGTGAACTGACTAATACATTTGAGCAATATCCAGGGCCCCACCCTGTGGCATGCAGTAGGGCCACATTCACACAGTGCCAAAGGGAACAATTAGCAGAAATTAGGAATCTTATTGGGATCCACCCACACCTGTCACCTGCCTGGTAAATACACAATGAAAAGAGATGTTTGTGTGGAATGTGGTAAAGCTGTGCACACTAGACAATTACCCATCATTCTAGTCAGACCCAATACAGTACAATATGGGGACAGACAGAGACAGTTATCCCATCTAATACAGGGAGATCTCCTTACTGTACAATATGGGGACAGACAGAGACAGTTATCCCACCTAATACAGGGAAATCTCCTTACTGTACAATATGGGGACAGACAGAGACAGTTATCTCATCTAATACAGGGAGATCTCCTTACTGTACAATATGGGGACAGACAGAGACCGTTATCCCACACAGACAGAGACAGTTATCCCACCTAATACAGGGAGATCTCCTTACTGTACAATATGGGGACAGACAGAGAGCGTTATCCCACACAGACAGAGACAGTTATCCCACCTAATACAGGGAGATAGTATGATAGTATAACAGTATAATAGTACAGTATGATATTATAACAGTATAATAGTACAGTATGATAACAGTATAACAGTATAATAGTACAG
>JAACNH010004945.1:0-22144 GCA_019447015.1 Hymenochirus boettgeri | reverse complement strand
TGGATTATCTATCTATCTATCTATCTATCTATCTATCTATCTGTCTCTGTCTGTCCATCTATCTCATATCTATCTCATGTCTGTCTGTCTATCTATCTATCTATCGCATATCTACCTATCTATCTACTATCTATCTATCTCATGTCTGTCTGTCTGTCTGTCTTGTCTGTCTATCTATCTATCTATCTACCTATCCTTTATCTATCTATCTACCTCTGTCTGTCTGTCTATCTCATGTCTGTCGGTCTGTCCATCGTCCGTCCATCTATCTAACCATCCTCTATCTCTTTTTTATCAATCTCTCTCCCTCTCATAAGGAATACAAGATAAAAATGGTGCTATCCACGCAGTGCTCTGCTACAAGTGAGCCTTTAATTTCAACATGTTTTTGGACTACAACAAGTCTTTTGTTAAGCAATAAAAACAGGTGAATCCAGTTTGATATTTCATTAATAAATGATCAGTTATCAGCCCTGTGTGCATATGATTAGAATTCTGTTCTCCATTTTTGTGTTATGCTGATGTTGCCATTCAGCTACTTGCTTTCTGGTTTTCTGGCATTTAAATGTCCTTGGTCTATATAACATTCATCTTTTAGATCCAGTTTCTGTCATTGCTGACTGGATGCATATTGTTTAAAAATCTGTGTTCCTTCTTTTTCTTGCATTTCTCTAGTAAAATATCCATATGTATGATATGGGGGTGGATAAGATGTGTTTTAAATTACTACATACAAAGTTGCTAAATGTATTTAAATTATATTCTAAACCATCTGCAAAACTTGGGCCTGAGGTAGGAGCCCTATCTAATGGTAACCCTGCTCTGTTTACTTGTTTTATTTGTAAATTTGTGTTTTACTTCCAACTCTGATGCACCTTGAAATAACTCTGCCTATTCGTAATCCTGCTGTTCTTACGTACCTGTCTCCCTGTTCCTGTATACAGTATATGGTTTCCTCATTTCATTTTTCTTCTCAGTTTCTCCATTGTTAACTGGAAGCATTACATTACTATTATTATTTTTAACCCCGGACAGTTTATTGTGTGATTGTGTCCTTTTTCCAATATGCGTTGCAGTATGAATTATGTTGTGATAATACACAGGTGCAAACAGCTTTTGCATTGTGTAGACCAGTGAACAACAATTGAAGTCAATAGGACTTGAAGAAAAATATAACGAAACTCATACCACAGTGTAGGTAAGTGCTATTGTGTCCGGCTTTCCTACAATTACCACAGGATACAACAAATCATAAAATAGAAACAAAGTTAAAAATGCCATAAAACCTACTAAAAGTATATTAAAAGGCACAAAAATTCCTACAAAACAGCATGAATAAATGAAATGACTAAATCCTTAATTGTATCCACTAGTGAGTGTTTCATTTAGCACAAGAGTCAATGTCCTGATTAATTTCCCAAAAAAACCCAGTTTTATCTATTTTCAGCTATAAAATGTTATTGTTTGTGTTTTGTTTTATTACTGTTCATTAGTTCCCAAGGTGATTCAAAAATGCAGATTACATAGAGCAAATATTCAAATGATCAGGTATGCATCACACCGCATGAGAGCTTTGGAGGGGAAAAAATCAGTACATGCTCAGTTGGAAAATGCACACAACCTCTCTTATTTTATACTCAAATTAAAATATCACAGCGAGATTTTTTGCTATAACCTATTCAGATTTAAATTTGAAGGAAACCTTTTTTTACACTTTAAAAGTTTTCCAGAACGCCTGTGCTTGACACTTCCATTGCATTTACTGTATGTACTGAAAGAAGGTGATTCTGTAAATTACACAAATCTACTTAAAAAAACACAATCAGGGTTACTCAATAAAAGTTCTAATCATTATAAGTGGTGCTAATTTTGCCCCACCCATCAAATGTTAGCTTTCAAATATTCAATAAGATCTGATTGGTTGAGGCAAAATTAGAACCATTTAAAAGATTAGAACTCTATTAATCTCCTTGAATGTTCTTTCTGCCATTCATGCTGGATAGGAAAATAAACTGCAAAAATTACTTTTATTTTGTATGAAAAGCAAAGAAATTTTGTATTTATAAGAACAGGAAGTGTGAAAATGTGTGTAATTCAAACATACTGTAAGAAGTCACTTCTTTGTTTGTCTACTTTAACCTTTAAGTTCAACAGAATAAATTGACTAAGTCTTCTTTTAGTTACAAACAATTTATTAACATTTTATTAAGGCTGTATTCACAACATATAAACAGAATAACACATCTGATCTAAACAGGATAACACATCGGACTTATTGGTTAATGTTAACTTACACATTATCTTTAGATGTTTTCTTTCAGGCATCCTCTGTTCCTTCTCCACAGTAAAAATTGGTGTTTGCCCTATATATCACACTATACTTTTACATCATACTACGTGAGCATTAAGCACGCCCCTGAGCTATTCCTACTGCCAACTCATAAGTCCTAAACCAGTTTTGACCAGAAACCTTCATCACAAGTTATCCACCCCTTCTGCTGGTTTCTTTCCAACCAAGTTTTCATCTCCTTATAAGCACATATCTTTGTATGCAATGTACGCATGTCCCATTAATGCAGCCTCAGATTACACCATCTGGTTGCATTTGTTCTCTGTAAAGGCTTGGGGCCCATGCGGTAGGGGTGAAAATGGCTGGACCCAGGAGAGCAAAACTAAGTAAAGTGAACTTTCTTTAATAACTGTTTAACTAAGACAATATTAACCCTTTCTTACACATACAAACTGTAAAATCCCTGTTTGTGACTGAGAACGGCAGGGTCTTTGCTGCCTGGAGGCAGCTGTGCACTAGAAAGCATGTTAGAAATATACAGTGTACACTTACAGGGCTAGTACAAGAGTCTTATCATGATTTTAAGACCACAACTAACACCAGTTGCAACGTTCTGCAAAATCTGTGTTGCGCAACTGCCACAACAATGTACTGAGCCAAAAAAGGCTCTTAGAAAGGATCTTTAAAGCATATAGCTGGCATTAAATACTCAGAATAGTTAAACCGTATTTGCAATGCACTGAGAACCACTATCAGCTGGGTGCATTGCCTAAAAGGGCAATAGAAAGTGATAAGGCTCTTGGTACATAGCCTTGTATGACTCCCAGCAAACCCAGGGAGATGGATAATGGGAGCTGATCCTTAGGTTAATTTAAAAAATCAAATAACAACCACGGCAAAGGGATTGGGGAGATGCAGCTTGTTATATCACTGTAAACAGTTCTGTATATTGGGACAATGTTCTTTGTTAATTTTCAACAAAATAATCTTTATAAGAGGTGGCAGTCAATGTACAACAAGCTTACTGTAGGTAATGTTACTAGATTTTTTAATAATAACATTTGTCCGACAAGGAATTATGAGTAAAGGGTGATACACACTGTTACAATCTGTGAAATAATATAACCAATTCTGCCTGTCATCTTTGAAAGATGGGAGTACACTCATGTCATGATCATACTCCCTCTATAAGTATACATAAATGTTGGTAACCATCGCAAACCAGTCTTAATCAGATTTCCAACTCGTGCACCTTGACAAAGTTGCACAGAAACATTGGAAAATAAAGATGGAAATGGTTTGCAATGGTTACCCAACATTTATTTGTAGGACTAGCGAGGAAGGATTGCTTCAAACCACCGCACTCAGCAAAATAAATATTAAGGTGTGCAGGAGTACAGCCAAATCACTACCTCTATAAAGTATAGGGGAAAGTTTGTAACTGCCATACTCCCTAAGATCGCAGGAAACTCCCTATACTTTAGTACGGGGAGCCGTCCGCAAACGGGGAATTTTCATCTGAAACACTGTTCTTAACTGTACGTTTGCGGTGTTGGAAACAATCCTGTCACCTGTTACAGATTTTCCTGAAAAGGCCCAATACTGTCTGTACCGACGGGATTGGTCCTTTGTTGGTAATGTGTGTACCCTAACCCAGCTTAAGAAAATTGAGGATACAAAAATCAAAAGGAAAAATGAAAAGAAAAACAATTGTCTAGCAATTAAAAGAATGTCTCCAAAGTAACAAGTAACTATCAGCTCTTGGATACCACATTCAGTGTATTTTTTGAATTGTTCTACTACCATAATATGTAGGTGGTGTAGTGTAACATAATGCTGGCTGATATCTTTACTTCAGAAACTGCTAAATTTTTGTGCTAGCAAAAACACTACACAATGTTAATATTTTTTTAATACAGTAAATTGTATTTATACTTTTTTCTGAAAGGTTTGATAGCAGTGGCATACATTTGTAATCTCTGTAATTCCCCTTGCCAAGATAAAAACAAGAATCCTATATATTTGTGTATAGGAGTAGTTAGATAATGAGAAGAAGCCTTTATTGTCTAGCAAATCCCAATGTGACCTAAGAGGCTTTTTATGCACTTCAGAAATTTCAGGTTAGTTAGGCACAGGTTAGTAATTGCTCAGAGATTTGTAGTCTAAAGCTGGGTACACACAGTAACATAAAGCCTCGATACCATTGGATCCGGCGGTATTGGGTCTTTATCGCTACTGTGTGTACCTTCGTTTTCCAAATGAGTGCGCGGCCACCGAATGTTCGGGAATGACAGAAAATTTCCATCGGTTGTGCAAGACTCCCTATAAAGGAACTGATTGTCAAGGTCATTAATATCCATTGTAGTAAAAGTAATTATTTTGTGTGTGCATAAATAAAGTACAAATGCTGCAACTTAATATTATTATTATTCACAACCCTTTTAATAATAAGCTTTTCGTATTTCCTATTTTAATTTTGAGCCCAGATTAATTCATGTGGCGTCTGAACAATACCTTACTGGTAATCATGTGCAGGAATTTGAAGTTTCTTTCATCATGAATACTACTACTGGGGGTGCAGTTTAGGAAGATAACATTAATAGGAACTGTTTTTCAAAACAGCTATAATAATTAATGTAATCCTTTCTTAAAAAGGACAGAAACAGAAAGATAGACCGTCTATTGAAATTCCAAACACAATGCCAAAAGAATTTACTGCAAAAGTGAAATTGTTTGATATGGCTAAGCCAGAGGCTTTTCAGATTAAACGACAATCCAATCCTTCCACAAGAATAAATAAGGGTAATGTTTCCAAAGTAAATCTAGTTAAGATAGAGAAGGGTTTTCCATCTGCCCTAAGTTTAACTTACAGGGAATGCATCCATATTTTTTTTTTTTGTTAAATATACAAATTTGTTTTAGTTCTCCTTTAACAAGAGCAGGGGCTCCGAATTATGAAGAATTCTGTATGCTGAGCATTCACATAGTGTTTTGTTCAGATTCAGGTTCTAATGGAATTACAAAAACCAAATTGCTTCAGCTGTGTTTCTAAAATGTTGTCTTTTTACTGTACAACTAACAACAATCTCTGTGCTTTCTACTGTATGAGTTATTATTATTATTACTGTTATTAATTTATTATTGGAAGAAAGCCCAGTCTAGCACTTCTGACATGCTTGGATTTTTTGTGGAGAAATACATTCCTTGTGGAAGTGGAAAAATTTCACTTGGCTTGAAGGCTAGAATGCGGCATATAACGATTATAAATTCATCGTAGTTCACAATATGTAGTGACAGGAGCGCTAAGATCAGAAAGGGATCAAGCTACTGGCAGCACTAAAATATATACAAGGCAATGCACAGAGAGACACTATCAGCAACCCTTTACAAATAGCCCGGAGGTGTTATAGGCTGATCCTCTCGGAGGATCACTATCTGCCTTTTTTCCATTCCGGCACTTTAAAATATAGCTGGTGTTGAAAGTGCCACAATGAAGCCGCTTGCGGTATAACATTGCTTGCGGCGGCGGCGCGGTTATTTTTTTTTACGCCACACAGCCGCTGCAAGGAAGGAGTTTAAGTCACGCAATTTCCCAGGAAAGACTGACAAAGAAAGAAGAAACTTACCTACATGCGATCCACCTCAGCAGCAGTGGAAATTCCCAACCGTGCTATAGGGCATGCACGCTATAGTTACTCTGAACCAGAAGTGGTTGGAGTCTGGGACCTGTTGCTGCTGCTGAGGTGGAAAGTAATTTTTTTCATCCGTCGTGGTTAATTGATTTAAGTATGGGAGTTAAGGCATAGCTCCTTAACCTCCTGTTCTTTGATTTTGATTTTCGAAAATCGTCTACTTTTGATTTTTGAAAATCATCTACTTTCGATTTCGATATCATCTACTTTTGATTTCGATAATTATCGTATTTTCGATAAAAATCGGGTTTTGTAAATGCCGGGGTTCCGAAAGTTTCGTCAGATTTGATTCCAAACTGGGTTCTATTAGAACCCACAGTACATGTCTACTTATTGAATGAACTATTCCTTTAAACACAAAACAGGAGTGGTGCCCGTTGGTGCATCGCCCTGCCAGAAAAGGATAAAAGAAAATATATTTTTTTTTAACATTACTGCCACTTTAATTGTCCCAGTCACCAAATATTTTGTGGGCCTTGGATAGAGATATCATTAAAACATGCATCACACTTTTTCTGTTCCATATATGAGGAACATGCAGTACTCCATCTACCATTATATCTTTACTAGCTGCGATTAGCATTAAGGGAGAGAAGGCAGGGATGATATGGCATATCGCAGCATTTACAGGAATTACACTGGCAGAAATAAATTGTGTTTTAATAAAAGGCTCCATAATGATGCTATCGCACAACAACTTTTAGAAGTCTACACCCCTGGTACACATCAGCAGCTTTATTTGGATCTTTATTGTGTTGTAAGTGAATTTCCAAACTAGTTACTTTCTATTGGAGCCAAAATGCCCCATCTCTCTGGGTAGCCATGAACCATGCGCTGTAGGAAGGTGGCCAACATATCTTTGCTTTCTGCAAGAACAGCAGAGCTAATCCATGATTCATTTGGATGAAGTCAAATGTAATTTAATGTAATTAAGTCCTTGCTTTCCTGCAAGGGGTGTAAATGTACAAATATGTAAAGAAATAGTCAAATGGATTGGGTTTACATCATTTAAAGGGACAGTTCAAAGGAAATTATCAATATTTGTTAAATTGTTAGTTTGTGTAATGCATACTTAGTTATTTTACATATTCACTTCCATTTTGAAAAATCAGTTGATTTCATACCCTTTGCTGTTCCCTGCTGTTCCCTGCTGACATTAGTGAGTGACATTTCAGGATCTAATGGTCCTTCTTCTTCAAAGATGCACCCCACTTCTTGGAATGTTCCTAAAGTTATTATATGGATTGGCTGTTGGATGGTCAAACATGCTCAGATCTCTACTGAGCAACTGAATCAACCCAGGCGCTGGGTCAAGGGCAAACCATAAAGGTCTCTACTAGGGGTCCTACAAAAAGGAAGTCAGTATTTTAGAAGCATTTATTTATACACAGACAAAATGCTGAATTGGCAGGTTAAGGTCATTGGATGGAAAAATATTGCTCTTTTTTCTGAAAGCACATGTATTTTTCTTATTTGGGGGGTTAATATGATGTTTAAAGTTAAAGTACATTTTCAACCTTAAAACAAAAAAAGGTCACTTAGTTACCTGATCCCACCCTCAACTGATATATTCAACACTTTATTGATGCATGCCTAACCAGATATTTAGGAATTAATTGCTTCCATCTGGCAGAAATGCTGTCTCCTGCTTTCATGCAGTCAATTATAAATAGATAAATAGATATAGGTGATCGTATAGGTGTTCACTTACAGGGAGATTCAATAAAAGTTCTTATCATTAAAAATGGTGTTAATTTTCCCCAACCAATCAAATGTTAGCTTTCAAAAGTTAAATAATATCTGATTGGTTGGGGCAAAATTAGTACCATTTTTGACAATAAGAAATTTAATTGAATCTCCCTGTAAGTCTCCTAACAGGAGGACCCACACCCCCTGCTAAATAGATCACTAACACCCTCATTTACCCAGAGCCGCTATTTCTCTGGGTAAAAGTCCTGTTGGCGATTTAATATCGCATTTGAGAATGTGGGTAAATCCCGGTATGAAATTTACCCTGCAGGATTTTAAAAATCCTGTGCTAAAACGAGCGCAAACGCAATATTAAATCGCGAGCATTGGCGCGCAGGGGATTTTTGCATAACCGCGCATCCAACACAATATGGAGTTGACGTCGTGCTAACCATAGCAAACCAGTTAGTGCGACTTTACCTCCATATATTTGCCCAGCGAGTTTGGGTAAATGAGGCCCTAAGTGATCAATAGACCATAAAAAATATGTATAAGGAGACAAAGTTAAATAAATAGTATTTATATAATATATTTATTATTGGTTTGTAAATATATAGAAGAGATAAAACAGTGACTTATATTTGTAACTTGGGTGTCACTTGTTTTATCTTCTTTATTTTCAAACAATAATAAATATATTTATTACACTCTTTTTATTTTAACTTTCTCCTTATACATGTTTCCATGCAGTCAATCATGGATGTTATTGCTACATCACAGCACATAATTGATTATTGTTGTGTGATTTCTACTTTTATTTGAATATCTTTAAATGTTAATACAAATATTAGCATACAGGACTTTATGTTGTATGGAAATTTTATCTCTGAATTATTATTCTAATTTTTGTTCAAATTTAAAGGAAAGCCTATATTTTTATATTCCTTATATAAAGCATACCTCCCAAGATAAGAAAACTATGGCCATGCCACATTGTCCTCGCCTAATATGGACTGTAACAGGATTGGCTAGAGACTACAAGTAGGTGGGAACATCTGCAAATGTTCCATTCATTTAGAATGGCTGTGCAAAAAACACAATGGTCAGTGACCCGCATCTGTGTACGGGAATTCTGAGAAATAAAACACAAATCCAATGTTTAAAATTGAATTTTCCAACACCACATCAAATGAAGATTGAGACATAGTGTCAGGAAAGTGTTGTAGGGACTTGCAAGAATGGTTAACTATTGGTATTAGTTCTTGCAACTAATACCATTCCACCCTGGAACAGTCCTATTGTTTATATTACGATTAGTGAAGCATGGGACCTGATCTTCTTTTCAAAACAATGTGGGGCCGAACCGTGTACTGGAATTCTCTTCAGCTAGGGGTCTGGTGGGTACCCTAAGAGGTTTTTAAGGACAACCATACATGTAAAATAAATGTATTTGGTATTGGAATATGTAAAACAGAAACCAATATTATACTTTTGAATGAAAAAGTAGGCCCATCAAAATGATACCAACATGGAGCCCTTATTCCTTGCCAAGGCGAGTTATTAATATCTTGGGAAATATGGATTATACACAGTCCTGTTTGGTATTGGAGATTGATAATTAATACAGGAGAGGAATATGTGGTCAATATCCAAGTACAATGTACACATATCACATTTATATGGAATCTGCCTAACTGAAGAGGGAATGGATGCTTTTGGCTAGTCGTAAATCTGGACATTCCTAGACACTCCTACCTCCTGCATAGCCAGAGAAGGGGGGTGGTTCATGAAATGGTTTAAAAATCCTTGTAGCCCCTATACTTTGTTCATACTGAGGGGACATGCTAAAACCGTGTGTATGGATCCAATGTTTCTTCCCGCTCCGGGATCAAGACTTTCTCTAGTGAGTAGGGTCTGTGAATATTTTTATCCTTTTTATTTTATATAACTGTTTATACCTATTGTATGTCATTTTATTATAACACTATTTTCTTTTATTTTGTATCATATGCACTGTCCACCTTTTGGAATATTAAATCAAAAATTAATAAGTTTTGTCTTTGAGCTCAAAAGAACTCAGTTAGCCTCTGATAAGTTTATATGTGGTTGAATGAAATTTTTTGCAGTGTAAATGCTAATTAACTCTGTGACTGCTTGGAAGGACTGATGCTAATTAACCAGTTAGTTGCTGGAGTAAATGGTGTATGTTAACCATTTAGCTGCCAGGACAGGGGTGTGCATAGTCAGTGAAGTCACGAGTGTTTTTGGGGCGTCTTTAAGGCCATACTTAAAGTGGTGGCAGCGAATACCATTGATTGTTCAGATCACGTGCCCAGCGAACTGGCGTTCATGACACATAGGTTACGGCTTTTTATATCACGGGGTTCTACCTTCTGATTCAATGTTCTGAGGCTTTAATTTTCCTTAAAAATGTTGAGAAAGGATTTTTCTTTTGTTTTGTATTCTGTTCTTAAATAAAGCTTAATACTGTTGAATAATTTATTTATAATTGCATTCTATTGATTTGTTTATTTCTGATCTTTGCTCCTTTCTGCGCAAGTTTACCTATTCATAACGACAAACTAAATTTTAAAAATGTATTTGCTTGGCTTTAAAATGCCTGACATATTCACTAATTTAATTGTTTAAAGTCATCATTAATCATTGTATTTGAATTGGAGCAAAATTGTAGCAAAATGCTGTTTAGTTGACATTTAAAGGAGAAGTTCAGGCTAAAACAAATGTTCCTGATTTATAACACCAGAAAGTCATGATTTAAAAAGTATCTTTTAAATTGATAGATAAGGTATTACTGCATTTTTCTTAAAAGTACAGAGATCCTCAGGTAGACCACAATAGATTAAAAAAACTTTGGAAAATCAGACAGGAAAATGTAAAAAGTAAAGTATCTAATAAACTATTTAGTGTTAACTTCTCATAAAATCCTAACGAAACATAGTGAAAATAGCACAGACTCACATGGGCAATGAGGTGGGTCGGGTGGCTCAGCCCCCGGCCCCTTCGCATTGGTGTTTACTCCCCGTCTAATAATTTTTGATCCCTCCCCCCCTACTCCCCCTCCGCCCCCCCCCTCCTCCCCCCTTCATTCCCTCCCCCCCCCCCCCTCCCCCCTCCCGAATCCACCCCCAACTCCCCCCCCCCCCCCTCCCTCCCTCCTCCTCCCCATCCTCCCCTGAATCCCCCCACTCCCCCTCCCCCCCCCCCCCCCCTCCCTCCCCCCCGCATCCACGAATCCCCCCCTCCCCCCCCCCCCCCCTCCCCCCCCCTCCTCCCATCCCCCCCCCCCCTCCCCCCCCCCCCCTCCTCCCCCCCCCCTCCCCCCCCCCATCCCCCCCCCCCCTCCCATCCCCTCCTTTGAATCCCCCTCCTCCCTCCCCCATCCCCCCCCCCCCCCCCCCATTCCCCCTCCCCCCAAATCTCCTCCCCCCCCCCCATCCCCCTCCTCCCCCCCATCCTCCCCCTCCCCCCCCCCCCCTCTCCTCACCCCCTCCCCCTCCCCCTCCCTCCCCCCCCCCCGATCCCCCCTCCCCCACCCCCCCCCGCCCCCCCTCCCCATCCCCTCCCCCGTCCCCCCCCCCCCCCCTCCCCAAAAAAAAAAAAAAAAAAAAAAAAAAAAACCCCACTCCTCCCCCCCCCCTCCCCCGCCCCACAATCCCCCTCCCCCCCTCCCTCCCCCCCCCCTCCCCCAACAAAATCACCCCCCACCTAATCCCCCCCCTCCCACACCCTCCCCTCCATCCCCCATCCCCCCCCTCCCCCTCCCCCCTCCCGCTCCCCCCCCTCCTCCCCCCTCCCCTCCTCCCCCTACCCCCCCCCCATCCCCCTCGCCCCCCCCCTCCCCCTCCCCCCCCCCCACCTCCATTTGAACCCCCCTCCCCTCCCCCCCCATCCTCCCAATCCCCCCAATCCCCCCCCCCATCCCCCCCCGTCCCCTGAATCCCCCAAATCCCCCCCCGTCCCCCCCCTCCCCCAATCCCCACCCAAAAAAAAACACAAAACCACCCTCCAAAACCCTAATCCACCCCCCCACAAAAACACCCCCTCCAACCCCCCCCCTCCCGACCCCTCCTCCACCCCTCCTCCCCCCTCCCAACTCCCCCCCTCCCCCCCCCCGCCCTCCCCCCTCCCCCCCCTCCTCCCCTCCTCCCCAACCCACTCCCGCCCCCCCCCCGCCTCCCTCCATATCCCCCCCAATCCACCCCCCACCCCTCCCCCCTCCTCCCCCCCAAATCCCCCCCGCACCCCCCCCCCCCATCCCCCCGCCCCCCCCCTCCCCCCCCTTCCCTCCCCCCCCCATCCTCCCCCCCCCCCCCCCTCCCACCCCCCCCTCCCCCCTCCCCCCTCCTCCTCCCCTCCCCCCCCCCCATCCTCCCTCCCCCCCCCCCCCCCCCATCCCCCCCTCCCCCCCCGTCCCCCTCCCATCCCTCCCCCCCCCCCCTCCCCATCCCCTCCCCCCCCCTCCCCCCATCCCCCATCCCCCCCATCCATCCAATCCCCCCCCCCCCCCAACTCCCCTCCTCCCCCCCCCCCCCCTCCTCCCCCCTCCCCCCCCCCCCCCTCCTCCTTCCTCCCATCCCTCCCTCCCCCCCCATCCGCACCCCCACCCCCTCCACCCCCCCCCCCCCCCTCCCCTCTCCCCCCTCCAATCCCTCCCCACCCACCTCCGAATCCCCTCCCCCCGGAATCCTCCCCCCCCCACCCCCCCCCCCCCTCCTCCCATCCTCCCTCCCCCTCCCGACCCCCCTCCTCCCCCCCCCCCCCCCCCCCTCCCCCCACCCCCCCCCCCCTCCCCTCCCGAAATCCCTCCCTCCCTCCCCCCCCGCCCCCCTCCCCTCCCACCCCCTCCCATCCCGCCCCTCCTCCCCCCCCCCACCCCCACCCTCCCCCCCTCCCCCCCTGCCCCCCCCCCCCCATCCCCCCCCCCCTCCCCCCCCCGCCCCCCTCCTCCCCACCATCCTCCCCCCCATCAGATTTTGAGCTAGTCAGCACGGGCTCACCTGTGTTGCCGGCTGACTGGGTGCTAGCATACCACGAGCCCTTCGCTTAGCTCGTCCACGAATATATACCCTATACTACTGGTCAGTCCCACCATGAGCAGCGCATCGACTTTGTCCAACATCCACACCAAGTACAAGTCAAGTATAGTTTCAATGATACAATCATCCAATATGCATGTAATGAACTAAGCAGAATAAAACTATAACAATAAATGTAAACTCTTTTTAGAAATGAAATATATAGACAAGGGAAGTGCATCCATATACATTTGGTATATAAATGTATACATAAGCAATGTAATCTGCATGAATCTACAAATACAGGTAGAAGTACGGAAAATACAACATCCCTACACCTCCTCTTTAATATTGTTTGATTTTTAATCCTGGATATTAGGATATGTAGGACTGTTTTCTTTCCGTTACTTCGACCTTTATTGTGTATATTCCAACTAACCTGCTTATGTATACATTTTTATACAAATTAGGGATGCACTCTCCTTGTCTATATGTTTTTTATTTTCTAAACCAGGTTTTTTACACTTATTTGTTATAGCTTTTATTCTGCTTATTTCATTAAATTTGCAGATTGATTTTTATATGTATCCTCGTATATACTTTTATTCTATGTTTTTTAGGTGTTTGCACTGGGTGTTTTATTGATTACATGGTATAAGAGAATGGAGGTGTACCACTTTAAGAAGGTGGGAACGTGAGTGTGTAACACATCTATTTAAGCTTGGACTAATTTGTAATGGTCATGCCTCTGATGAAGTGCTTTGGGTAGCATGAAACGCGTCAGGTGTGAAGATGGTCAACTATTGAAAGTTTCGTTCCGTTTTTCGAACTTTTCAGACTATTTCGAAAGTTCGAAGTGTTTCGAACGGACCCATTCAAAGGTCCTATGGGAGGCAAATATTCGAAAGTTCGAGTCAAATACAACTAAAAGATTAATGGTAACTTAATGTAATGGCTGTGGGACCTGGGAATGGTCTGGGGAACATTTCACAATAATCGCAGGACTTTCGTAAAAATCTATTGTACTCCTCAATGCCCTCTACTTTCGCACTCTCGGTGTTCGAACGTTCGAGGGTAACATGGACCATTTACTCGTGGCTTCGATCTCACGTATAATGCTGTAATGGAGACTTTACTTACTTCGCAGATTCGTGTTTCGCGGCGCCTAGATACCAGTATTTTTACAACAAAAAATTTTCGTTTTGTTTTTTTTTGTTTTTTACTTGCGGCTTGTCGATACTCCGCGTAAGGCTTTAATGGACACTTTACTCCTCGTAGATTCGATGTTCGCGCCTAGATACCATGTACATTTTCTCGTGGAATTCGTGCTCATGTAGAGGCTTTTAATTGACACTTGTACTCGCGATTTCGATGTTCGCGCCTAGATACCATGTACATTTTTAACTTTTCGGATTCAATGCTCATGTATAGGCTTTAATGGACACTTTTACTCACGGATTCGATGCTCGCGATAGTTGTAATGGAACTTTTTCCTCGTCGGATTCGATGTTCGCCCTAGATTTAAGACCCACTGCAATTGGACAACATTATTGCGAGAGCCCGGCAGGCTTGGCCCCCTCCATACAGACCCCATACCCCATTGGCTTTCTCTCCCCAGAGTGTATTCTTCGTGCAAGGGAAAGCCTGGAGGATATAGGGTTTGTATGGAACAGCACCATTGAGTAAGCAGTAAGATTCACCTTCAGTTTGAACACCATTATTGCGGAGCCAGGCAGGCTTGGCCCCTCCGGACAGAACTCGATACCGCCCCATTGGCTTCTCTCCCTCAGAGTATTCTTCTGTGCAAGGGAAAGCTGGGAAGGAGATAGGGTTTGTAGGAACAGCACCATTGAGTAGCAGTAATTCACTTCATTTTTTGACAACATTATTGCGGAGCCCGGCAGGCTTGGCCCCTCCGGCAGACCCCATACCCCATTGGCTTCTCTCCCTTCAGTGTTGGCTTCGTTGCAAGGGAAACAGCGAACAGTAAAGGGATACGGTTTGTAGGAACCACCATTGGTAGCCTAGATTCACTTCAGTTTGACAACATTATTGTGGAGCCAGCAGGCGTTGCCCCTCGAACAGACCCCCATAACCCCTTGCTCTCTCCCCAGTGTATGCTTTGTGCAAAGGGAAGCTCAGGAGGGAGATAGGACTGTTGGGTCTCAAGATGCGTGAATACATGGTGTTTTAACTACACGAGCTAACCCCATCTTAAATCCACAACAGTAAAGCTCAGAAAACTCTCTCCAACTCCTACACTGTCATGTCTTCCACTAAATACACTCCAACACCTGACTAAAATGGCACTGGTCGCATTGGGGCCCTTTTACTACCAGGGGGCTGGCAATGCTGCAATTCGATGTCCATTTGGGTGATTTTTGGACTGTGGGCACTTTTTTTTTTAATTCGATGGATTTTCGAATGTTGACCGTCGAACAGTCGAACATTCGAAATCATCGAAAGTCCGGGAAATATCGAAAGTCCCGTCCGGATAGTTCGAGAATTCCGGGTTCCGTCCATAACTCTCGAAGTTCGCTTCGAACCTCCGGTTTCGAGTTCGAGTTCTAGCCATCCCTAAGTCAGGTGGGACCATGTGGGTATTTTTATATTTGTATGTAAACTAAGCAACCTTTTGAATCTAACTGTGGATGTGGACCGTAATGCGCTGCTCATGGTGAAGGGGACCATATATATATCCTCAAGTAGACAGGTCCTAATATTATAATTATTCATTCTTTATATTCATGATCATTAGATCATCACTTCAAAAGGCTTTCTATCAACAATCATACATAAAACCGGGCGCTTGTCAGTAGCCAAGCAGTCTGTACGCGCACTAATGTTCATGGGAGAAAAAAACAATGCCCTTTGCTTCCCTACGTCCTTTATCATCCAATAAGATGGATTACTAAACATTGGTGAAAAATACCTTGTAGTTAAGCATTTAAATATTTTCCTATTAACATGAGCCAAATTAGATACAGCACAAGCAGAAGTTATAGGACAGACACTTCACACAGACATTTGGTTTACATTCTGCCATTACAAAAGGTTTGCATTCCAGTCATTTCACTCCGAAAGATAATCATCAGTGTGAAAAACTTCAAAGGAAAATGAGACTCGATCACATTTCACCCAACAAAAAAACGCAGGGGAAAAATTTGTCTACCTAAATTCTCATAAAACAATAACCTAAATGTTTAAAAGGACTGGTCTTTTTTTTTTTTGGTAAGAATGACATATCTAACCATTTGTTTTGCTGTTGGAGTATTTATTAAGCCTACTTTAAAACCCGTTTCTACCTCCCCTCCTTCAAGACTTATGACGCGGGAGAGGGAAAGAAGTTATGGGTGGAAATGAGGGGTTTATGGACTCACAGTCTTCATTGAGTTAACGAAGTAAACCAACTTGGCACTTATTTTAACCATCTCTGTGTAGGGGTTAACTATTTTATATCTTCCCTGTGAGGGGCCGTTTCTATTACAATCTCTTCTTCTTAATGTCCTTCATTATTTCACGCATTGTATATTTTCCGTTGTTCTCATGTTACACAACCACCATCACTTTTTCCAGTATCTGCTTTTTATTGGCCCTATCTTATTGGGATTATCTATATATCAGATTATTTATCTATTGATTCGGATTATCTATCCCTCTGTCCTGACGACTCCCTCTGTCCTATCCATCTATTTGCTTGTACCTGCCCCCCACCCCCTTGTATAAGTATAAAGTGTTTAGCCATGACCCAACTATAAACCAGCCCACCTCACTGTTACATGTGGGCAACCCATAACCTTATCATGATGCCTTATTCCAAAATTTGGCTCAGTGGCAAAAACCTTAGAATGCAAACCTGAGTCATCCCTATATTTTTTTTTTTTTTGAAGCATTCTTCGGTACTGATGTCTGGGCAATAAAATAAAAAAAAATGGACAAAAACAAAAAACATTTCCTAAGAACAGACTAACTATAAGTAAATAAACCTGCTAGTAGATCAGACTGGGACTCTTTGCAGGAACTTTTGGCTCTGACTCTAAAACTAAGAGTCCATAGGTATTGAATCCATATGGGTAGATGATTTGGATTTTGCTCTCAAAAGTATGTTACCAGTGTGTTATGGTGTAAAAGTAGAATCCATACCTGTAATTTCTCCCTCCTATACAAAGACCTAAAAAATATACTAATTCTAATCATATCAGATGTCAATGTTAACTTACAGTATCTGCTCATTATATCCCATCAATCCCTTGGCCTATTGATAACTAATTAATGTTTTTCTCTATAATTGCTTAAAAACTTGGAATATGATAAATTTCTTAATAAGAACAAGATTTCCAATTTTTTTTTGCCCACCACCCCAATATTAAAGTATTAAAAGGCAATGTATCCATGTTTAAGTAAGCTGTGCTCTAAAGGAGAAACATTTTGACATCGTTTCCAAGAAGGAGAGTGCAACATTGAAAAGCAATATTTACACTTGCCCACACCAAATATGTGGATATGCACTATAGTGTCCCTGTCAGCTTGTCTATGTAGGGGAGACTACGCAAGCAGGCAAAGCAAGATTTTCCCAACATAGGTTCCCAGCATCATGGCAAGGAACAGTCGGCTGCCCTGTTACTAAACATTTTTGCTGAAAGGGACCGCTTAACACAGTTAAAATGTAGGGCTTGAAGAGCAGTGCCACCTCATTGAACTGAGGTAGAGGGAAACATGGTGGATTTACCATTGGGTATCTTGTCACCCTGGGGTTTTTGAACTGGGATTATGATTTGCTTGTTTTCTTGTATAAAGCCAGTCCAGATTTATTGTCTATTTTGCAGTATCCATATTTTGGGTCGATATTGAGTTAATTAGAAAAGATGTCACTTCCCTGTCATGCTCTATAAAGTGCCGATTGATTGTGTATAGTGTTTGAATGTCTTGCTTGAAAAGGAACAGGTGTTGCCAAAACACGCAATGGCTGAGAGTGAAATAAAGATGTATGTATCAATAGTTTTTTATGAATTAGACTATAGTAGGGAGCACTGTTTTATATCCTTTGTGGACTATACACATATGTGATAATGTTTTTAAATGTTTTTATCTTTTTATATTTGTATTCAATTTTAATGTTCTCACTGCTAAACGCTAAAACTGGGGGGGGGGGGGTTTCCTTCCTGACTCCAAAAGGCAATTGGAAAGTATCCCTTGTCAACCAATCTATATGCATTAATACCAGTAATTCTTCATATTTTTTTAGTTTTAGAAAACTTATCCAGGCCTTTGTTTTAAAGCTATTCAATGAACTTGCCATTACACACTTCTGCGAAGACAGTTCCACAGTTTTCACTGTTTCTCACTGTAAAGAAACCTTTCCTAACCTGAGATGAAACTTATTTTCTTCCAACCTTAAAGATGTCCTGATCCTCGATATGACCTATTAGTAAAAATGCCCAGAGAGTTCATTGTATGGGCAACAAACACATGTACCCCCCAGGCAGCAGGCCCTTGTCCCGTATATGAAATGGCTCAAATTGTGTGAAGGGTTCACCAATCCCTTGAAACTTATAAATAGCACAAATTGGTCACACCAAGAGCAGAAGACAGTGCTATCATTGATTTATTGAGAATACCAGCACTGTAGTCTTCTGGCTCTTGTGGTGACAATTTGTTGCTATTTTATAAGTTCATTGAGTCCCATTTAATAGGTATTTGTATAAGTTTATCATGTCCCCCAACAAACATCACTTTCTCCGATGTAAACAGCCTAACTTGTCTAATCTGCCTGCATATTCAAGCCCCTCCATTCCCCTTATTAATTGAGTGTTGCCTTCTCTGAACTACTGCTTTCAATTCCCAAGATGCCCTTTTGTATATGGGATTTTCCACAAAACTGCACAGCATATTCCATGAGGCCTTACCCATGCCTTGTAAAGGGAGAATACTATTTTTCTCTCTTGAATCTACCCCCTCTTTATATAGACAATATCTTGCTAGCTCCTCTAGCCGTTGCTACCTGGCTTTTTGCTATAGCGAAAGTGCTTGTTATCTTTCATCACCCCCAAATCTTTTTCCAATTACAGATGCCCTTAACACAGATTTATGTATGGTGCAAGGTGGCACAGGGATTATAAATCCCTAATGCATCACTTCATTTTATCACATTGAATCTCATCTGCCATTCTCCTCCGTCCATTTTGATATCTATCTAGGTTTCCAAACTCTGCAATAGTTTAGTGTCATCAGCAAACACTGAGCCTTGCTCTCAATGCCCCCCCATTCTAAGTCATTTATAACAGATTAAACATGAAGCGGCCCCAGTACGAACCCTGAGGCAACTCCTCTTAGAAATTTATCCCACATAGATGTGCTCCATTAACCACCACTTCTCTGTTTTGCGATCCAATAACATCATGACAAATGTGTTCTTCAGGAGGGCCAACAGTCCTCAGTTTTACATTAGTCGCTTATGTGGCACAGTATCAAACGCTTTTCAAAATCAAAGTAAACCACCTCCACTTGCTGTGCCTGAATCTAAACTTCTTACTCTCGCTCCTTTCTTCATAAAAACAATTAAATTGTCTGGACATACTTTTCTCATAATCCATGCTGACACTACTAAATAAGTTGAGCTCTGGAGACAAGTCAAGGATATGATCCCGTAACAATTCCCAGCACCTTCCCTACCACTGATGTTCTGGCTTACCAGGTCTATAGTTAACCAGCTGGTGACACGATAACCTTTTTTTGAATATTTAGTACATGGCTTTTTCAATTCAGCTGCACATCGCCAGACAAAGCGAATCTGAAAAGATGAGACAGTGGTCTAGATAGAACTGAACTAGCTCTTTTTAAAATCCGAGGGGATGCATCATCTGGTCCTGCGGCTTTAATTGATATTAACTTGTCCTAATTGTTTTCCGTACCATATCCTCTGTTGCCAATGTGAATACCTCATTTCTTCCCTGGCAATAATTATGCAATCCCTGCTGTAAGGACCAAGGATTCTCATCAGTAAAAACGATGTAAAAAAACGGTTTAGCAGATGTAGCCTTTTTTGGCATCCTCTACAACCACCCACTCAGCCCCATTATTTAATGGTCCCCCATTCTCAGTCCTCATCTTTTTATACCATTTATATATACTTAAAAACATTTGGGGTTGACTTGCTTGTTTTTCGGGCAATCGGTATTTCCTTTTCGTATTTTAGCTGTTTATTGCTTTCTTGCACTCTTTTATTACAGCTTTTGTACTCCTGTAAGCCTGTTCTGTTCCCTCTATTTTCAAAATTTTTTAAAGCTTTTCTTTTTTTCCATTTCCCTTTTTACCTGAGCATTAAGCCATGCAGGAGTGACCTAATATTTTACACTTGTTCCCTAAGGACAATTAGAAATGTATAGTTTTTTAATATCCTCTTTAAAAAGTGGTCCACCTCTGCTTTGTAATCTTTTACCTCGAACAATCCCCCCCATCTATGAAGCAGGAGGTTATTTCCTTTAACAGTCATAAATTAGCTTTCTAAAGTTAAAAAAAGTTTTTTGTTAACCCAGTGCACTTTAGTTTTTTGCAACCCTATATTAAATGACACTATATCATGGTCATTTCCTAGCTTCCCATTACCTTCACCTCCCAAAGAGGCTCAGGTTATTAGATCACCAGATCCACACGCCTTCTGTTTAGTAGGAACTTCTACTATCTGTGAAAGAAAATGCTCATATAGCAAATTAGAACTTTAATACCTTTTTGAGGTTGCTGGCAGTTCCCTTACTCCAATCTATGTCAGGGTAGTTAAAATCCCCCAAAACCCAAAACTGCCCATACCGCACATTCCGCCGAACTGCAATATGGAGATTCATTCTGCCTCCTCCACGGCATTTGGCGGCTTATACCATACTCCAGCATGATTTTTATGGTATAATACATTGTGTTTATAAATAAGTTATTTTTATAGCTGATGCTGTCTAATAGTTAATAATTGTTTTCTGAATAAATGTGGATGTAAGAGAAACTAATTTTGTATATATAGTTGGGATTAAATATACTCAAGTCTTTGATAAAACTGTTAATTTTTCCCCTTTCCTGTACACTTCGTTGCTGGGTTTGTGGGTGTGTTTTTTCTCTTAAGGAGTCTTTCGGTTTTCCTTTCTCGAGGCTCCTATTGATGCAATGATGGTCTGATTGGGATCCGACTATCACCCTGTTTCTTAATTTCTTACTTAAATATAAGGGAGAGACTATTATTACTTGGTATTTATAACATACTCCAACAATTTAATTTCGCTCCTTCTTGCTTCCTGTACACAGTTTCCACCCTATTGGTTTCTGCCGTATCCGTTTTACGCCCCCATTCTATTCCATACTTTTTAAATTTGGCTTCAATTCCTGTTAACATACATCATACTCTCCTCCTTTCTTTATTAACTCTGTCATGTCTAAATAAGGAGTATCCTTCAATATTTACTGTCCAGTCCATGTGAATCATAACCAATGATTCTGCATACCAATCCACATCATACCTTTCCTTTAAATCTATTATTTCCAGTTCCCCTGTTTTTTCCATCCAGACTCTTGCATTTTGTAAACATACATTTAGATTATCAATTTTGATTTACTTCCATACATGGTCCCGTACATGATAACCTTATCATCTATGGCTCCCCCTCCCCCTTCTCCAGCCTCCTTGTGTTATAAGTCCCACTGTCCTAAATTTTCTACCTACCCCTGTGTGTTCAAATACCCTCCCCCCCATACCTAGTTTTAAAATCTCATCCAATCCCTCTATCTATCTATCCATCTATCCATCTATCTATCATCTATCTATCTATTTATCTATCTATCTATCTATCTATCTATCTATCCATCTATCCATCTATCCATCTATCAATCTATCATCTATCCATCTATCATCTATCTATCTATTATCTATTTATTTATCTATCTATCCATCTATAAATCTATCCATCTATCATCTATCTATCTATTATCTAGCTATCTACCTATCTATCCATCTATCCATCTATCATCTATCTATCTATCTATCTATCTATCTATCTATCTATCCATCTATCTATCTATCCATCTATCCATCTATCTATCTATCTATCATCTATCTATCATCTATCTATCTACCTATCTATCTACCTATCTATCCACCTATCCATCTATCCATCTATCATCTATTTATCTATCTATCTTTCTATCTCTCTATCTATCTATCTATCCATCTATCTATCATCTATCTATCATCTATCTATCTATCTATCTATCTATCCATCTATCATCTATTTATCTCTCTATCCATCCATCTATCTATCTATCTATCTATCTATCTATCTATCTATCTATCTGTCTGTCTGTCTGTCATCTATTTATCTATCTATCTATCTATCTATCTATCTATCTATCATCTATCTATCTATCATCTTATCTATCCATCTATCCATCTATCCATC